>CM074718.1:278094488-278186988 GCA_037306005.1 Rhinophrynus dorsalis | reverse complement strand
CAAAGGGAAAAAGCAGTCTTGATAGTGGGTGTGGTTTAATCTACCGTCATATTGTAAGGGATTTTCAGAAAAAAATATTCTTTTCAACGTCACTTTTTTGTCTGAGTAACATAATTTTTTACCAACAAAATAAAAATGGTCTAAACTTGGAGAAGACAAATTAAAATACAGTTTGCGGGAGTGAGAAGGAATTTGTCGTTTTAAAGACAAAAAATGTCTTTTTTTCTTTGAAAATTTTCGTTTCAAAGACAAAATCAAAGGCATTTTTAACATCAGAATTTTTAAGAGCAATATTCCTCAGTATTTTTTTTACCATCATTTTTAATTCTTTAGACACATTTTCAAACGTGATAGATTTACTTCTGAAAATATTGTTCTTCTTTTACCACTTACAATCCCACAGTTTTTTCATTGTTACGACTTTTTGAACATCCCGCCCTAAGTGTTTAGCATCTCAAAGTTCCTGTGTTTGATGGTTAGTATTCCATATGGATTTTACTCTTTCAGTTCTATCTGGAACTCAAAGGGTTAACTTGATACTAAATGTCTTAACCCTCTAAGAATCAGAGGGGTGCGCCATGCAGTCCTTTGTAATTCACTGTGTACCTGACTTTTCTACAATGATTAGGGAAAATTCTGCACATAACATAGCCATAACTTACTCATTGTGCAAGGAGGCTCAGTAATTGTTAACACTTTTGATGTTCGAGCAAATTTATATAAAACTACTAGTATTTGATATTTTCAAAAGCAGCATTTGTTTTATAATCTGTTATTCTTATGTCCCTTAACACATTACAATGTACACCTGGTGAGTGCTCAACTCATTGCAGGGAAATGCATTCCGCATACAACACTGGTACTCAGAGGTTAAAGGGATAGTAATGTTTCATAATAAAAGCAGCTCTAATTCATCATCATAGTATTTGGATCTTGGACAGTGTTATTTCAATTCTGTCAGAGTTGTAGTTCAAGAGTAATTCAGTGACAAAGTATCCCCCTCCTGCCCCTTTTACTGATGTAACACTGTTCAGCCAGAGCAGAAGAGAGGTGCCCAGGTAGACTGCAGAGAGGGACAATCTTCAATTAAGATAAGGGAAAAACCTGAAAAACTTGTCAAGGGGGGCAGGGCTTTCATTGTTCTCATAGGAAGAAGATTGTCCCCTGCTGTTATCTGTCTGGTCTATGGACTGGATTCCACATCTCAGAAGAGATGGCTTACACTAGGTAAAAGGGGCGGGAGGGGAAACTTTGCTTGTGAATATCTCTTAAACCATAAAGGTTTGAGAGATAAGACTTAAATCGTTCTTCATGTTTTTTTAATGCCTACAAAATAAAATAAAGATAAAACAAAGTATTACTATCCCTTTAATACCGTAATTTTTTTATTGTCTCTGTTTATATTTCTGTAATTAAAAACACAGTGTCACAATCACATCCAACTCTATTATTATTTAACAGCTCAGAAAGTTAAATAGTTACATAGTCATTTTGGTTGAAAAAAGACATGTCTTTGTCACAGTATAACCTAGAAAATGAGAATTACATATGAGAATTACAGTCACTAAAGGGGAGATTTATAAATGTGGATTTAACCAAAAAGAAGAGTTAAAATGGCTATAACAGTGTCTTCAATAATTATATTACTAAGAACGCCAGATTAGGAGGGCTGTACACCATTTAGTATGTTTGTTTTTTTAAATAGAGTAACAACATTTGAAAAAAGTTGCACAGTGAATTTATAAAGAAATGCTGCTATATGCAATAATTATGCAATATAATTTTCACCAGAACCTTAATGCCAGATATATGCTGTCCTTAAGTACTCCATGCATTAATATCAGAGTAATAATGTCATATTTATAAAAACACCTTAAATTATTTATAAATCAACCCTGACGTTATCTCCTGTTGACACGATGACTTAAGAACCGTTCCTTAAAAAGTATTAGGAACGTCTTTAAAAAATCTCCCTCTAGGTTTGATATACACACTGAGACTGATGTATGAAGAAAAAACAATGTTTATCCCCATTTTTTGAGAGGTATAATATGGAATGATATAACGGATTAATTCAAAATTCTAAGGGAACAGATAAATCTTCTGAAAATTCTCTTAGATTTAAAGAAGGCTTTTGACCCTTTGAATGCTAGAGAGGTCTCCTATGCTTTGCTTCACAATACTTTGGAGACGTCTATTGCATATTTCTTAGTACTCAAGCTTCACTGTGGAAGGGATTCTGTTGCTGGAAATCTGTTAGCATTGGTTTTATCTCACAGGTTACTTCTGAATTATATTTGGGGGGTTTGTAGATAAAATCAGTGATTAATATATCACCTGAATGGAGCCCAGACCTGTAGATAGACAACTTCATTGGAGGTGAATAGGATTTGAATGAAACCTCATTTAAGTCAATGGAAGCTGCCTATTAGGAACTTTTTTAGAAAGCATACACAAAGAACAGGAAAAGCTCAAGACACAATATTCCCATTGGAGGTATCTTTTTGTAATATGGAGACAAAAATTAAGGCAAATGTGCCCATCTGTGCTCTCGATTTCATTTATTCATTTTTGTCATTGGATATTCAGCTATGAATATAATAAAACACTTTGTTATGAGCTTTTCTATACTCACTTTTCTGGTTGTTCACATTCATTAATTCATGTTTTCCATCAGATTTTATTAATATTTATATCTAAATCTTTTTATCTTTTTTACCATTTTTTTCTTCCTGATAAGTTTTCAAAATGTATAAGATCAACAAGAGGTGTGTGTTTACCCTACCCTCTCTCCACTCTATAGTCATGTCAATTTTGTTAATTTTTGACATAATAAATCCTTTTTTAACCCTATATTTAAATGTTGTGTTGTTCATTGCGTATGGGGTGATTGTCTAATTGTTATTGGAGAACATTTATCACACAAAAGTGAAACATGCAAAAAAACAGCATTTCTCATCTTCCATGGGAATTTTCATGAAATGTGTGGTTTTCTACATATTTCTTGTCTTTTCATTGCATTAGAGTTTCCTCCATGTATTCCTGCACTTCTAACTCACCGGTATAAAAGAGGATGTCAATTTACCACATGTTGACAGCATGTGCTTTGGAGGGGGAAAAAAACCTGCTGAAATTTCCATGCCATCTAGTGTGTAGTGGCAGTAAGGTAACGAGAGCATAAGTTGCTTGATTTAAGGAATATTGGTGGTAGCCAGTTGTTGAAATATTTGATGTGGGAATATTTTTCCTTGGGGTCACGGACTGTGCATTTATCAACAACTACAACATGCACAGTGTGTGAAAAGGTTGTGAAGAGGAGGAAGGAGGATCACACACTGGTATGTATACTCTAATTAAGCACATCCAACATAGCCACCCTGAGGCTTATGTTGACAATGCTAAACTGTCCCTAATAAATATGCTGCTGTCATTGTGCCCCTTGATCATACCCAACAATATTTTGTCCCCAACATCCCACACTGAAATTGCTGTTCAGGCAACTCCCTACCAGCCCAGAATGATGAAGGCATCATTACCTTATTATATGCATCCTATTTTGATAGAGTCCAGGGCTGGGCTGATAGTAATATCCCAAGTGTCCCCCCTGGAGCCCTCAGGGTCCACTCCGCAAGTGACATTGTCATTACCAGTACCAGCAGCAGACATCAGTTCTGCAGATGTGGGACAATGTAAATGTGTCTACACATTGCACGTTGTTTGGTGCAATGACCACACTTCAAAATGAAGTCAAAACTAATAGCATAAAAAGACTAAACATGGCACATTGCAAGAAGGGTAAATTTTTTGTATTAATTGATTGATAGTGAATCATGACCCTTGGGAAATAAGTCACCCACCCCTGCACCAATAACTTATCAGTTGTCAGTGCAGCAGCCCACCACCAGGAGCAACGCTTACATTGCTATAGGCCTATTCTAAGAGTTAAACATTTTTTCAAGGCTTACATTATTGTGGACCTCAGCACTGAAAAAAAGCATTAGCAGGCTGAGGGTGACAGCCTGGTCCTGTGACATTTGATACTCAGTCGACTCAGTCGGATTTAAATTAGCTAACAACATAATGTAACTAGTGGCGGTAATACCCATTCCAATCCAAAGGTCTCTTTCACTCTACATTTGGTTGAATGATCTGTCAACCCTACCATAAGGATGTGGTAAATATAGAACTATCTGCTGCTGATACTGGGCTCCCTCTAGTAATGAAGAGAGACTTCTCTTGGACATATAAAATATTAGCAAGTTCTCTTCAGAATTTCAATGGCACTTCTGAAAAGGTGTAAATTTGAATGGACTTTCTATCCGTGGGAATTTCTACGAAAAAAAGAAAAACATTTTTCCAATAAAATTCCTGTTAAAGGAACAAATATATAATCCTGCACTTGATTTTTAATCTATGTGTAATCTATCATATTCAGAGAACATTTTTTATGTTGTTTGTGCTGTTTGTATTGAGCTATAAGAGCTGAAGGCAGTTAATTTATTGAGATTAGTTCTCACTGCACTTTTATTCAGTTATTATTCAGTTTATACAAATCAGACGGTACTATCTGGCATGCCATCCAGATACTAATATTCAACAAAGCTCCTCATCCCAACTGCTGCCTTATTCTTTTGGCTAGAACTAGCTCATTTACAGAAAGTGGCAAATAAATAAAACTAAATATCTCCTAAGCCAATGCTTGAAATAAAAGAATGACTAACATAAATATAGGTGATTTTAAAGCTCTTTAAAACCCCAACAGTTGTTACACTTTAAAAGTTATTCTGTAGGAAAACATACAGTAGCGCTTGATCTCTCTGTATAGAGTGGTGATAATGGCTTCACTCTACACAAGACCGATTCTAATGGTGCGATGCAACAAATTTTCGCATCTGCTAAAGGCATTTTTGTGCGCAGATAGTTTTTGCGCATGTTCTAATCCAGGAAGCTAAATACCGAATGCTTCTTGAATTGTGCATGAAAAATTCCATTCTACGACAACAATACACAGACGTTTAAATTAATTCACAATAGCAGTTCTTGCATTAGGCGCATTCGCTATTCCACTCACACAGATTTGTTAATCTTAGCCACGCCCCCAAAAAATAAATATACACAGCCATTCACTAATCTTGATTTTTTTCATGCACAATTCAACAAAATCATGCACAAACCTATTCCCTAGTGGTTTTCACATGGGAAATAGCGATTGCGCACATTTCCTGCATTGCGCTATAAATGCTTATTTGTTTAGCAGAGCTTAGTAATTCCATGCCACTCACTGTCTCTGAATCTGAAACAAGAATGCCTTGTGTGATCAGGGGTTGGTTTCTTCTAACCTGGGGGGAATGTTTTTTAAATTATAACCTCTTATTTTTAGTAAATTTAATCTTAAAGGGATAGTAATACTTCGTTTTAACTTTATTTTATTTTGTAGGCATTAAAAAAACATGAAGAATGATATAAGTCTTATCTCTCAATCCTTTATGGTTTATGAGATATTCACAAGCAAAGTTCCCCTACCCGCCCCTTTTTCTTAGTGTAAGCAATCTCTTCTCAGATGGGGATCAGGTTGTATGACCAGACAGATAACAGAAGGGGACAATTTTCTTTGTATGAAAACAATGAAATCCCTTCCCCCTTGACAAGTTTTTCAGCTTTTTCCATTATCTTAATTGAAGATTGTCCCTCTCTGCAGTCTACCTGGGCACCTCCCTTCTGATCTGGTTGAACGGGGGGGGATACTTTGTTTGTGAATATCTCTTAAACCATAAAGGTTTGAGAGATAAGACATATCATTTTTCATGTTTTTTTAATGCCTACAAAATAAAATAAAGTTAAAACGAAGTATTACTATCCCTTTAAGGCACATTAAACACTTTTGACATGCCCTTTAACTTTTTTGCATGCCAGGGTGGTGAACAAGTCATTAGAAAGCAATGTGTTATACTTCTGGTACCAAAGGCATCTCTAGCATCTAAGTAGTTAAAGAAATTATTTAACCTGTTTAATGTTAACACTTTGAGAAAACCCTCCCCTTATATCTTCTAGTGTACTGGACTAGGTCTTCTGGGCTGTGATTCTCAGTCCCTGAAAAAGCTGTATATTCAGTTCTTTGTATACTGGCAGCAGTATATAACAAGAAAGATACGTGGCCTTATTCATCAAGCAAACAAAAGCCAGCGCTACTAAGCTAAGGATATTGGCCAACACACTGCTTTGAAAGTAACATGGACTCACCGTATTTAGCTTGGGTGCTGTACCGCATTAGCTCTTCTCCAGACACTTAACAATGCAATAATGGAAGATGATTGTAGACACACTCCAAAGTATAAACCTCAAATTTCTTGGATAAAAGTTCTGATTTATTCATATAAAATTAAAAATATAAAGAAAATCCTAAACAGGCACTGATGTTTGTGATATAGGTGATACAGGTAGGGGGTAGAATCCCCTATATTGTCATGCCAAAATGAAACCCTTCATGGCTTAATTTTGGTCTGGTTAATGAGCTTTGGAACGTCCCATTTGGCCTGTGGTTATAAGGCTTAGGAATTTTCTGTTCTGCCTGTAGATATAAGGTTGTTTGTCAAATATTGCTGATGAGTCTGTCCATTAATTTTACCTTATATTTTTTGCTTTATTTTTGTTACTTAGAATAATTTGGGCAGTTCCTTCAATCTGTAAGCCAAAAAGATATGGCAGTTTCTTGAGTGATGTGTGTGTGTGTGTGTGGGGGAGAGTCACTTTGTTTCCTTTAGTTTTTTAGCCAATCAGATGTGTATCTCACTCTTTATTAACACAATGTTTCTGCTTGTCTGTAAGTCAATGATTGTTTGGAGCGCGAAACGCGTAAGACAATATAGTGGGTTCTGCCCCCCCCCCCACCTATGTCACCAACACCGATGCCTGTTCATGTTTTTCTTTATGCAAGAAGTTTGCAGTTTATACTTTGGAGTGCATCTGCAATCAAATTCCACCATGGTCATGGTACAATTCTAGGGAACCAACTGTATCATGGGAGAAATAAAATATCCCCAAATCCCTGTTTCTTTAAATGAGCCTTTAAACCCCTTGAAAACTAGAGAAGTCTCCAATGCATAATATAAAGTTAAATCAATGGGAATTTCCATTTGTTCCCAAAGGTGCAACTGGCTTGCTCTGGATTTTATACTGCAATAATTCTGGAGGAAATCAAAAGCACCATATGGGACAGCTAAAATTTACAATTGATTTAAATTGCTAGAGAGTTCTCCAACACACTGCAAAGAAATTAAATGGAGACATTGCTAACATTTAAACCTTTGAAGACAGAGAGTGCATTTCTGCTACACAAAGGGTTAAATCAGTGGCAACTTTAGAATGTTTGTTTGTTCGATATGGTGCAGTTGGTCTGTTCCTGAATTACTCAAGAGGGGAGATGTACTAAGTCTTGATAAAGACCCAAAAAAGTGGAATTAACTTCTACAGTGATATCACTTGTATAGTTCCTATATTATTCTGAGGACTTTGGAGATCTTTGTGCATAGGCACTATAAAATAACAATGGAACTGGAGAAGTTATATTACTGAAGAAGTCTACTCCTCTTTATCACCTCTTTATCACACCTTAGAGCGCAAGTCTCTAGGTGACAAAGAGGTGGTAAAGAAGAGAATAACTATTTCAATGTGATAAACTCCCTAGTTCCTGTGTTATAATATGGAGCCAATGTACTAAGATATTTTCCTCTTGAAAGAAGTTTAACACACTGTCAAAGTTGTCTCCTCTTCATGTCCTCTTTAGAACACTTTAGAACAACCCCCTTTTTTAATTGCATTATCCTAAATTGAATTATATTAAATATATGTTCACTAGTATTTGAGGCAGATAGCGACTTGCCTAAGTCTGGGGTACCTTTATGGGGCAGGAGCTTATCATGGTTTTGGCCAGAAACATTGAAATAAAGCCCGCTGTTTATTATCTATAGTAAGTCACAAGTTATTTATTTGTAAAGGTCAAGATTTGATGCACAGGAATTTTCTTTGTTTATTTTGACTTGCTGTAAGACTGCTAATATATAAATATATTTTTAAAGATAATTGAAAAATAAAAGGTTGAATTTAACGTGCTGGAGGTGGATGGTGGTAGTAAATACATGCTAATGAAAAGGAAGATATGCTAGACAAATTATATACAGTATCATATATTATTCCAATTAAACTTTGCATCAGTGATTATAGCACTGGTGCCAACTGTCATAGGACATGAACACTGTCCAAATCCTTCCTCCTACTCATTGGTACTGCTGTTACTACACATGCATATGCTTTTCTGTCTTTTATATTTTTCCCACTTCTGCTATATGATACTTTTATGGTGTTAGATGCTGGTTCATTTTTAAAAAATTTAATTCTTCAGACATTACTGTTGCATAGAAGCATCCTACAGTGTTTAATGATATAGCCTGCTGCATCGGAACCCTGCTCTGACAGCATGTTTTCTGTGGGAAACTAAGGATTTCCACAGTAGTATGCACCAGTGCAGTTCCCACAGGGCATCTAATATGCAGTGGGGCCCTTTTCTGGAGCTAAAAGATGTTCATGTTCATCAATTACTAAACCCTATTCTGGTAGCAAGTCCCATAGCAATATGCCATAGATAATATCACCA
Source organism: Rhinophrynus dorsalis (assembly GCA_037306005.1). Classification (NCBI taxonomy): domain Eukaryota; kingdom Metazoa; phylum Chordata; class Amphibia; order Anura; family Rhinophrynidae; genus Rhinophrynus; species Rhinophrynus dorsalis. The sequence continues at coordinate 278,178,338 of CM074718.1, read as the reverse complement.
CTTCTTTGACTCATGATTCTTCAAAATGTTGATGCTGTTGAAGCTATAAACCATTTGCTTACTTAATTTTCACTATGCTTTCTAGTATTTTCTCCCTTACATTTCTCTTATCATCCATAATGCAAACTTCCACTCTCTCTATAAGGATTTCTTTATATTCTTTCAAAGAATCCAATTAATCTGAATGCTACTGCTCACTCCTTGAAACAAATTATAAAACTGTAAGTTTAAAGCAGAGGCCTAACAATATAGTAGGAATGTATTCCTCATTACGTTTAATGGAGACTATGCAAGGATCCTGCTCAAAACCTGTTTTCATTCATTTCACTACCTGGTTCATGTATGTGTTATTGTAACAATCATCAGCCGTTCTCTTTATTTTTTCTGTAGTAAATATATTAGTGAAAGTATTTCCACTAAATCCTGTGTCGACGTGACTAACCAGCAAGGTGGGATTCTCAAAAGGCTTCGGCAGCTCACATTCATCAAAAACTAGCCAAATGTAAGAGCTCTCGCTTACGTTTTGTACAGAGGAGATCAGGCCGCTCTAGTGTTTGGTTGGGCGGCCAGTCCTCTCTGATTGCAGGTGTCCTCAGGAGAGCCAGATGCCCTGGTGCATGTCTGGACGGCCGGTCTCCTCGCTTCTGCCCCTTGTGGCTCCTGCCGCATCTGATAGCTTCTCCTTCTGGCCGGAAGAGTCAGGCGTGCACTTGACTCTACATGGACACTGCCTGGACACTACACCAGTTGCCCTTTAGTGGTGTTCCAGTGCAATTCTGTTTAGGTTGTGTCCGTGAATGATCCTTGGCTTGTCTATTTTTCTCTCGGGTGTCCAGTTTTGTGGCTTGTCTGACTACCCACTTGATATTGGACCTTCGGCTCTGGTTGACTACCCTCTCTGGCATTGACCCCTGACTTGTCTGACTATCCACTTGGTATTGACCATTGGCTCTGGCTGACTACCCACTCCGGTATTGACCCCTGCTTTGTCTGCTATACCGCTCGATACTATTAGCCTAAGTCAGTCTGATATTCTTTGTTGCAACCTTACTCTTCATTTTCTCCTGTGTCCTAGCCCCAGTCACCACACTGATACTTGCCTGGGTCCTAGCCCCAGTTATTACGTTGAGATCTCTCCTGGGTCCCAGCCCCAGCAGGTGCTATTGTATAGTCTCCAGTAGAGCCGTGTACTCAGGAGCAGTCTCCTGTTGCTGGTAGGAACCACTGTCTTCCTGTGTTACGCTCTACCTTATCCAGTATCCGTGGTGTTTACATTGTATGTCTACATTGCTCAATAAAGGTGATGTTTCAAAATCTGTACTGACTCTTGTCCTTTTCTTGTTATCCGTGACACCACCATTGACCAGGGATAAAGAAGCCCTTTCCAAAGCCTTCCAGTTAAGCACTGTATATTTATTCTTATTATGAAAGACGTAGTGTCTTAAAAACTTGCATCCCAGAGTCACTCAGTTAGACAATAAAGGCATCATATTTACTCTACCAGCCTCCTACTATATTCAGAAATGGCTGTGTTCTGCTAATACATATGCTTAAGCATGTACATTGTGGAATTCTTCTACAGTACCAAATACAAGCGAAAACAGCTGGTGCAGAAAAGTGTAGTATTGAAATTTCTTATTCTTGCCATCACCTTCACACTGGTGCTTACAATGGTATATTACTTACATTTTAATGAGGATTTTATTCTGCCTCTAAGAAGTATTCACCTTCCCAGTATATTAACTGGAATCAGTATTCTTGTCCACCTCATCCTTCTGTAGCCTCTGATCACCTGTTTAATATCTGTGGTTCACTAATTGCCACACTTCAGGGATATCAACCCCAAAGTGCAAACCACAATAATCCCCTTGCACCACAATGCAAAAATAAAAGGGCTCTTTTATTCCAGGACTATAGCAGGACAAAATCAAGTAAAGGGTGAAGGTGAAAAAACAACAGCCTTATTTAAAAATACCTTATTTAAAGCTCTGCATATATCTAATCAATATGTAAAAATAATAAACAACAAAACAGAAAAAAGGGAACTAAGTAGCGGTATATACACTATCCACCACAAGATACAAAATTAAAACAATACTGATACACTGAGTGTATCTATTGTTTTAATAATTGCATATTGGGATATGTCTGTAGGGATGGAACACGTAACTTCAGTTTTTTTAAAACATCAGTTTAAAATAAATAAATAAAAAACTAGGGTAGTATGTAAACCGCCAACATTTTGTCAGGTTTTCCATTCTACAGGCATACTTTTGGATTATTCTTGTGCATTTTTTTACTTCTTTCTCAGAACTCAGTACGTGTGGGTTAACAGCACATAAAAGAAAAACTGTGTAGCTTAATTATTTTAACAACATTACTAATGATGACAGAGGTGATGGGGTTGGTAGCAGGTGTGGGCACTCTGCGACTCTTGTCACTTTCAGCTAACTCAGTCACACTCCTCAATGCTTTGTGATTATACAATAGCAGTAGAAGATATGGGTGTTATTGTTACTGAATGAAAATGTTGCCCACTGTCTAAGATATCTAAAAAATTACTATTATGTGCCCTTCAGCTCGATACACATTTAGAAATGCTTCTACTATAGTTAGAGGCTGCACATGCTTCTTGTTTTGTCTCCCAATTAGACCTTTTTGTTGTACTTCAGGTGGGATCTCAATGAGGATGTGCCTAGATATGACCCTGCTTTCCTCCTGCTCCCATGTTTTTTACATAGCCAACAGATAACAATATGTTTTGCTTTTGGAACATGAATTAATTATCTCCATATTATAAACTTGAAAGACTGAAGGGTTCCTGAGGTGCCAGGAACTAGCCACTTAAAACAGCAGCAGAAACATAGCTAGAGTTGTGGATGTTGACAAGCTTGTTGCTGTTTAGCTCACAGCAGAGTGTGTGATTGGTGGGGGCTGACTTGGAAGCAGTGAAGCTGTGAGGATGATTAAGATGATAACTGTGCATTTTTAGACATGCTTACAAGTCCAGAATCAGACTTTCAAGTTGATCTATCAAAGAGTTTAGAAACAGTAATAATTATTTTTCAGTGGTAGAAGATTGGGCCTTTTCCTTTCAGTTAATTTTTTAGCTGTATCATCATTGTTCTGACTCTCTACTTCATCTATATGAGAAGAAGCAGAGGACAGTGGGATTTTTTATAGTGAATCAGCATCATCATTGATAATTAGGTCATCATGAGCATCATCCTCTTTCTCCCCACAACTTTCCTTTTCTTATAGGTTTTTGAAGTATTTTTTTTACAGAAATGTAATTCTCCTGTGGGTGAATATGTATTTATAGCAGGGTCTTACTCTCATTGGCTAATGCAGCAATTGGTCTCACTAAATAAATGTTCCTCTGTTATGGCAGCACTACTAGAATGTGACTCTTGGTCAGGGTCGGCGCTAACTGTAGGCAACGTAGGCACCGGCCTAGGGAGCAGTCCGCCCACAGATGCACAGGCTGCTATAACGAGAGAGTGAGAGAGGCACACTCACCAACAACCCACCGGCACAGCTCCAGCCACCCAGAGACACATGGTCGGGGGGGACTGAGCAGTCGAACCGAGGGCCAGCCGCCAGGGGGTGCCTGGACATTTAATATTTATTTTTTGTGGTAAGATGACTTGTGCGCTATTACTGGCTTGGTTAGCAAGCCAGTTGTATGTATTGAGGAGGAGTGCCTGGACCTGTAACAACCCTGCTCTCACTTGATGCAGCATGGCAGTGATGTGGTGGATACTGGGGAGCTGTGCAGGAGCCGCAGTAAGGTGAGGTGGATATGCAGGAAGGGACTGAGGCAGTAGTGTAGTGTAGCACTCTCATTACTAAAGAGAAGACCATGTGGGAGCAACAGCAGTAAAGAGGTCTGTGCAGAAGGAGGCACAGACCTCTGATGCCACACCGCTGAACCACCAGGGAGGTAGGAAATGGACACGTGGGGGGGCAATGTGGAGATTGGGGGGAGCAATGTGGAGACTGAGAGCAATATGGAGATGGGGCAATGTGGATATTGGGGGGTCAATGTGGAGACTGAGGGCAATGTGGAGATGGGGGCAATGTAGAGATTGGGGGGGCAATGTGAAGACTGAGGGCAATGTGGAGACTGAGGGGCAATGTGGAGACTGAGGGCAATATGGAGAAGGGGGCAATATGGAGATGGGGGCAATGTGGAGATTGAGGGTGCAATGTGGAAACTGAGTGCAATGTGGAGACTGAGGGGCAATGTGGAGACTGAGGGGCAATATGGAGACATCAGTGATGTCAGATGCAGCATGAAGAAGAGCACTGCGTCTGTGCACCAGGTCGGCTGCAACGCAATGATATGGGGCTTGTAAGAAATTTTTTCCAGGGCTGGTTTTTATTCCCAGTCCGGCCCTGCTACAAGGGTTAAATATCCCACTAATGCACATATGGAGCACATGTTTGTCATGCTCCTGCCATTCACATGATGACATTGTAGGCATGATGGACACAAGCTAATGCACCATGATGGTTGTCTCGCTATGTTGAAACCCTGCCATTCATTACAGTGGTGCTTCGTAGGCCAAATTTGCCTCTCTGTTGTTGAGTAAATCCTGATAACTAGGTTATCCCACCTTGGTGCAGTTGTTGTGAACCTGAATGCTTACACAACTGAAGCATTTAATGAAGTCAGTGTTTCTCATCACAAGTTAATTCACTCAATATCCAAAATAGGTCCAGCTGACATGCTGGAGGAGGCGGAGGAGGGGGGACAGGAAATAGCTGGGGTGCAGGCCCCCGTTGGTGCACCTGGGGACAATCATGTGGAAAGGGCAGGTGAGGATAGTAAATTGTAATATGTCCTCAAGCAAAAACACGTACATCTGTTCAATGTCTAATATGTCTTTTGTTGTGTGTTAGTGGTTTATGTTTCTGGAAAGGGTTCTGAGTTTTGTGTTTCTGGTTGTTGTAACCATTTCAATGACAGAGAGGTACCAAATGCATTCTCAAAATTGTTGAGCACCGCTCTGGCATTAAAATTGGTTAAGGCTCCATTCAATTATCTCACCCTTGTGAAAATGTCCTGTATCTCTTCAGGGTCATCGCAGGCTGTGTCAGGTGAGGAGAATGATGAACCACCTCTGGGAGTGTTTGCCTCTGCTCCTGAGGCTATGGAAGAGGAAGCTCATGGTAAGTAAAATCCTAAATCTGCTTTCCCATGTGTGTTCCACCTGTCTCCCCTTCCCTTACAAAAACCCCAAAGTCCCTTTAGTGATCTGTGTTCTTGTCACACATACCTGTGACAGTATCATGGCATGAACAAATATCATTATGTGATTGTTGTTCATGCCATGATCTTGTCACACACGTATGCTTGGCTCCAGGCCATAGCACACACTACAGTTCCAGTTTGCAGGCTAGCACTAATTAAGTTTTGGTGGATCAATCACAATGACAGTGATGATCCACCTGTGTCCAATCAAGGCTAAAGGGCAAACCAGACCTGTAGGTTTGTTCACAGCAGGGGTGGTAAATCCTGTTCTCAGACCACAACAATGCCACGTTTGCCGAGTCCCTTCAAATTAAAGTGGATGTGTCACCTATTTATAACATAGCCTAAATAGTTAGGCTACATATCGAATACGTCTAAAAGTTATTAATTTTTTTAAAGTTTTATTTGTTGTAAATTTAACTTAGAAAGTCTGTCCCCTCCCTACTTCTGCATAGACTCTGCCTCTGCTCGCCACCCTCCTCCGATGATGGAGGCTTCTGTCTGTAAGCTGGAGTGGTCTCATTGACTAGATATCGATCTCTGCCAATGAGACCACTCCAGCTTGCAGACAGAAGCCTCAGTCATTGGAGAAGGGAGGAGGGCAGAGACAGAGTGACAGACTGCGGTTACAGAGCAGGTAACCGCGGTCTATATGGAAGTAGGTAGATTTTCTAAGTTAAATTAATAACAAATAAAACTTAAAAATAAAAAATTAATAATGTTTTAGAAGTATTCGATATGTAGCCTATTTAGGCTATGTTATAAATAGGTGACACATCCACTTTAACACATTTTGTGTGGTGATTCTCAGCAATGGTCCTGTTGTCTAGGACGCACAATCACATCCTCTAACCACCCCAACAGTGAATGTTGTCACTTGAACACAAGTGAATGTCAATACTGCTTATGTTTAAGTGAGCACATCCTGACAACACGCACGGTTGGTGTGGTTAGAAGACATGATTGTGCATCCTAGACAACAGGACCATTGCTAAGAATCACCCTGATAAATGCATCAAACATCTGTGTGCCAGAGAGGTGCTTAATGCTTTGCATTTCTTCTTTCCCCACAGCTGCATCTGATGAAGAGCAAGAGCAGCAGCCCCCTTCCAGCCAGGAGTACACAGAGGCCCTGGACTTCCTATATAGGATCTCAGCTGACAGCAGGGGCTTATGGCAGCAGCTGGGATATGACATGCGCCGTCAGGAGGCTCTGGTCCAACAAATGGTGGAGCAGAATAGGTTGATACTGGGCCTCCTTACAGAGTATGTCGTGCGTTCAGGGCCAGCCCCCGCCCCCAGCAGCTCCTCATCAGACAGCAGCCTGGCATCATCTGATGCCCTGCCTGCTGCATGTGGTGATAGGCGCCATCTACACAGATGGGGGCCTCGCACAAGGGGAGGAAGGAGGCACCCACACTGGCCCCATTCCCTCCAGAGGGGGATTTTTCTAGTTTTGATTTTTTTAAGTTTCTTATTATTCTTCTTATTATTATTTATATGTTTTATTACATTTTACAACTTCAGCATAGTTGTTGTCCATTTATTTCAGATACAAACAGGGGGGAGATACACCTGAGTGTTATGAGGAGGTGATGAAGTGGAGATGACACATCCAGTTTGATGAACGATCCTTGCTTCTTCCATCTAGCCAGTGAACTGAGATTTAACCAACCTGTAAGTTCTTAGTGCATTGGCTCCATGGGATAATCCAGGAATCGGAGAGTTTAGCACACTGGAGAAGTTCCTTACACCTCATCACCATTTGAATACACCATAGTGCATAACCCCACTGCTAACCCAGTCTTCTGTGTGTATATCCAACCCTTTTCTCTCTCCCCTAGAGATTGGAAAAGGGAAGGAGACAGACACAGATATTCATGAAGGGAAGCTGACAGGGGAGGAGGGTGGCAGAGGGACAGAAAGGGAAGGAGAAGGATGGACAGAGAGGGAAGGATGTGGACAGAGGGAATGAATGTAAAGGAGTAAAAGGGAGATGTGTAGACTGACAGGGCTTGATTCAAATGTTGGAGATGGCTGTTTTCATCCATAGGAAGTAATGAAAACACCTTAAATTGCAATTCAATTGTCTTCGTTAGCTATGAAGATCCAATAAGGGACTCAATTTATTACAGGAAAGTTAAGACCTATTTTTTTTCTGACTTGAGTCCCTTATCACATCTTCAGACAGCTGACGCCGAAACTGAAAGGAAAATAAAGTTAAAAAACACCTAAGTCCCCAGTGGGTGTATTGATATGGGGCCCTAAGCCCCACATCAATACAGCAAAGCACTCCAAAACAATGTCAAATGTTAGTAGAATTAACCCCATGAGTGCCAGTGGGGTATAATCACCCTGCCGGCACTCATAGGGTTAACCCAAGTAAAAAAAAAAAAAAAATCACATTACATGTAACACTTACCATTAATCCTGATGTCCAGCAGAGTCCTCAGCGTACCGGTCCTCTTCTGTCCTTCTTTCTTCTCTTCTATCTTCTCCTCCTCTGTCTTCTTTTCCTCTTGCTGTAAAAAAACCCCCAGAAAAATATAAGTACAGTGCATGAATATCTGGCACACTAATACATAGTTTAACCCCCTGAGTGCTAAGTGTTAAGCCAAATAAGACATTCAGTCACTTATAATGCCATCATAAAATATCCCAATAAAATACTTAGCTTAATATTAATCTCTGTGTGCGACCGCTGAGACGGAGACAGTATCATGCAGCAAAGACTCCCCCTTCTTCCACATGGGCCGATGCCCATTCCACTCTGATGGAATTGGAATTGAGACTGCCCTTAGATATGTGCAGTCTTACCTCAAATTCCCTCACAGCCGTTGGCTGGGATATGCTTATGCGCTTCCCTGCCAATCCACTTTGAGCGGGCTGTGCTTTAAACTGATTGGCTGGGAAGTGCATAAACAAATCCCAGCCAATGAATGTGAGGGAATTGGAGGTAAGACTGCCCATATCTAAGGGCAGTATCAACTCCAATTCCCTTAGAATGGAACGGGCATCGGCCCATGAGGAAGAAGGGGGGGGGGTCTTTGCTGCATGATACTGTCTCAGCCTTAGAGACTGCACACAGCAATTAATATTAAGCAAAGTATTTTATTGGGATATTTTATGATGACATTATAAGCGACATTACTGAATATCTTATTTGGCTTAACATTTAATATTCATATAGGCAATTAATATTTGAACAACGGCACACTAATACATACTTTAACCCCTTTGAGCCCCAGAGTGGTATGCAACACATTGCTTTGCAATGTGTTGTGTAACCCTCTGGCATTCAAGGGGTTAAACTATGTATTAGTGTGTCGGATATTGCATTGGACTTATACTTTTCTGTGTTGCTTTTACAGCAGGAAGACAGAAGATACAAGACAGTAGAGAAGACAGAAGAAGACAGACAGTGGATGACAGGTAAGTATAACACTGATTAGTTAACGATCAGTGCTTGGCAGTATGTCAGGCACCGATCATTAGCTTTTTTTCCTTTGAAGTTCTCAATACTGCCACTATTTAGTAGCGTTGAAAATGATTATGCCTATACAACTGTCAGAGTGGTTGATGTGTCACTTCAGACAAATTATTCCAAATATTTTTAATATTGTCTGTTGCATGTGCCATTTCTGTTGCAGAGGTGAAATACAATATATATAGCATGAGCATTCGTCATTTACCATCTGTAGCAAAGGTAAAACATTACACAATATGTAGCATGTGTTATTTACTATATGAAGCAGAGGTGTTATATACATATGGATGTAGCTAAATTAGAAGAAAAAAGGAAAAGTGAGGATGACTGGTGCTGTATCCTTTAGAAAAGTCGCAAAGAAAATATTGCGCAGCTAGAAGCCGATTTAACCATGTTGCAGTGTTTAAAATAGCGACATGAAAACCTTGCGTTGCATAAAAGCACTAGGTTGTCATGTCACATAATTAAACGTCACTATGTACTGGCCACAACTCCCAGCATCCTTACCTTGCTTTGTCCAGCTCTCTTTAAAGCAGAACTACCACCTCTTACAAACATGGCCCCAAATAATTACCCATCTGGTGACTAGCTGCTCAGTAGTGCTAGTCGCCAGAATCATTACTGCGTTAATGAGAATTATACACTGCTCCTGGACTGACAGGCAGGAAACTGCGCAGACATCTTTCCATACGCTTACGCTTTCAGTCCCAGCCTGCTCTAGGAGGCGTTGCTAGGAGCTGTTCTGCTCCAAAAGGGACTGACAGTGCAGGCATGCAGACGTCACTATGGGAAGATGTCTGCGCAGTTTTCTGCCAGTCAGTCTGGGAGCAGTGTATAATTCTCATTAACGCGGTAATAATTCTGGCGACTAGCTTTACTGAGCAGCTAGTTGCCAGGTGGGTAATTACTTGGGGCCATGTTTGTAAGAGGTGGTAGTTCCACTATAATGCAACAACGTTTCAAAAGGGAACTGACTGGTGAGAGGCAGACTCAGGATGACAGCAACACTGGAGATGTAGGCAGCAGTAAACTGCAGAACTCTGGAGCAGGCAGGACTCAGTCAGTAGATGGATATAGCAGCAACTGAGGAAGACTGGTGCAAGGCAGATTCAGAATGACAGCAACACTGGAGATGTAGGCAGAACTACAGAACACTGGAGCAGGCAGGACTCAGTCAGTCGATAGGTAAAGCACCTGAGGATGATTGGTGCAAGGCAGTCTCAGGATGACAGCAACACTGGAGATGTAGCCAATAGTGATGAGCGAGCATGCTCGGCCGAAGCTCGGTTCGGCTCGAGCATCGCTCTGCTCGGCACATGGCGGTACTCGTACGAGTACCGCATGTGCTCGCCCGCCATGTTCGGGTCTCCTCCCCGCATGTTTCGAGGCTGCTGCGCAGCCAATAAACGTGCGGGGATGCTCTGACATCAGTGTAATGCCAGCAGCCATGTTGGCTGCTGGCATTACACTGATTGGCTGGCCAGAACCCGTGATCGGGTGCTGTATAGCACCCGACGCGCGAGTTCGGCTCATTCTTAGCCAGGGAGAGATGCGCTTAGGCAGGGAAAGTCAGTGTAGGGAGAATAAAATTGTTGAAACTCTTTCAAGACCCAAAAGTCCTTTTTAGGACTGTTGTGTGTGGGGGCAGCATTTATATTTTGTTTGGGGGGGCACAATTTCCTTTTTTTTGTGGGGGGGATATTTTTAAGGTGACATATAATACTAGATGCACAGGAAGTCAGTGTAGGGAGAATAAAATTGTTGAAACTCTTTCAAGACCCAAAAGTCCTTTTTAGGACTGTTGTGTGTGGGGGCAGCATTTATATTTTGTTTGGGGGGGCACAATTTCCTTTTGTTTGTGGGGGGGATATTTTTAAGGTGACATATAATACTAGATGCACAGGAAGTCAGTGTAGGGAGAATAAAATTGTTGAAACTCTTTCAAGACCCAAAAGTCCTTTTTAGGACTGTTGTGTGTGGGGGCAGCATTTATATTTTGTTTGGGGGGGCACAATTTCCTTTTTTTGTGGGGGGGGACATGTTCTAAGGTGAAATTGTACTAGGTGCACAGGGACAAATATTTCACAGTGCAGTGACAAGCTGACATATTCTGTTAGGTGCACAGGGCCAACGCAGCGACAAAAAGGGCCATTTTAAACGTGTGCCTAGCCATAGATTATTGTCACATTCTGTTTAGTGTGCAAATTCACAAATTAACGTCACATATTCCGTTCACTGTGCCTAGCCGCAGATTAGCGTCACATTCTGTTTCGTGTGCCTAGCCGCAGATTAGCGTCACATTCTGTTTCGTGTGCCTAGCCGCAGATTAGCGTCACATATTGTTTAGTGTGCCTAGCCGCAGATTAACGTCACATATTTTTTAGTGTGCCTAGCCGCAGATTAGCGTCACATATTGTTTAGTGTGCCTAGCCGCAGATTAACGTCACATATTGTTTAGTGTGCCTAGCCGCAGATTAGCGTCACATATTGTTTAGTGTGCCTAGCTGCAGATTAGCGTCACATTCTGTTTCGTGTGCCTAGCCGCAGATTACCGGCATATATTCCGTTTAATATGAAGAAGGCGGGTAAAAAGGGACGGGGAAGTGGACGTGATCCTGATAGTTCAAGTAAATATACAGCAAATACTGTTTGGTAACAATTTTTCGCCTAAAATCGTTTTTATCTTCCTTTTTGTGTGTTTTACGGTCAGTCTGTAAAAATGGTGTACTACGGGCGAAACATCGTTCCCAGCAGCGACGTTGGAGTCCAAGATGCATCCAGACATCCTCCCTATGCTGTCCCTGAACCATTTCTGTGGTGTTTCCATCATTTTCTGACCTTTTCCTATGAACCAGGCACCCTCCCCTCATCAGAGCAGGGGGTGCCTGGTGTAATGCTCGAGTCCTCCCATTGACTTCAATGGGGCTCGGGTGCTCGGCCGAGCACTCGAGCCTCCGGGGGCACTCGGCCAGAGCACTCGAACACCCGAGCATCGGGGTGCTCGATCATCACTAGTAGCCAACAATAAACTGCAGAACACTGGAGCAGGCAGGACTCAGTCAGTAGATGGATATAGCAGCAACTGAGGAAGACTGGTGCCAGGCAGACTCAGGATGACAGCAACACTGGAGATGTAGCCAGAACTGCAGAACACTGGAGCAGGCAGGACTCAGTCAGTAGATGGATACAGCGACTGAGGAAGACAGGTGCGAGGCGGACTCAGGATGACAGCAACATGGATGATTGTAGATGTCTGAAGTCCTTTTTGTTTTTCTAATCTGCATCGAACCTGAGAGCAGGGTAACTCTCTGGCAAGTTGACTCTTAAAAATGTATGAGGTGGGGGGGCCAATTGAGAGTGCTGGGGGCTAAGTATATTTCCAGTTATGGAAAATACCCACTCACTCTGGACAGTGGTTGGGGGACAAGAAAGTAACTCCTGGACTACCAGGGACAATGTAGGCCACACAGCCCTCTTGTTAGCCCAGAAAGTCAAGGGATCTGTACTTGGGACCAAAGAAGGTTCCGCAAAGTAAGCCTTAACCACAAACTTAACACTTTTTCTATTAATGGGAAGCTGTTTGTTTTGTCTGAAGCATAATCTGTCCATTGCCTCAGCATAAAAAGCAGCAGCTGCTCCACCGGAACAAGATGAAGTGCTACTGGCGCTGCAACTAATAGGTCCCGGAAGACCACCACACTCCTCCAGCTCATCTTCAGAATCTTCTTCCACCTCCTGTGACTGCATTCTAGTTTTTCTTTGCCTCTCACACACCCTCACTATCAATTGTTCCCTCCAGGCAGTGAGAGATTTGGAACGAAGTGCCATCTTGCCTTTGATTCGAGGATCGCAAATTGTGGCAAGCATTAACTCGGGACAATTGTCCATGCGCTCTTCCATGCGCCGAGTCAGTTCCTTCTTCAGTCTCATTAGAAGGGCAGCAAAATCGGGAAGTATATTACCCTCAGCACCAGGCAAGTGTTCCCTATGGGAAAGGAAATCATCCAATTTTAAGGAGAGGTGCGTGAAGAGGGGAATGACTTCTGTCAGGCTAGCGTTCTCTTTTCTCAAAAGTTCCGTCAAAGCACAGAAAAGGGGTAAGGACTGTCACTACCTGTTCCATCAGGGCCCAGTCAGCCCTACCCAGTGTTCTGTTACTGCCTATGAAATGGTGACATGACATAGCATTAATTACCTTTTTCTGCTCCAGGATACGCTCTAGTATATCTAAGGTGGAGTTCCACCTGATCCCAACATCTTGTTTTAGGCATTGCTCTGGGAGGCCTGCCTTTTCCTGTTCTTCCCTGAGGAGCTGGCTATCTTTTATGATCCGATGAAGTGGCCAGAAATTTGTCTGCACGACTCCAGAAGTGCTGACAACCTTCCAGTGTTACTGCCTTCCTCAAGAGCAGCCTTCACTACTAAATGCAGGACATGCGCTGAGCAGCGGACACCCACAAATCTGCCATCCCAGAGTGCATTAATCATGTTAGCCACACCATCAGTACCCACAAACCCCATTTGCACCTATGTGCCTGCCTGCTCCCCTAGCCAGTGCGCCACCATGTTCTGCAGTGCTTTGCAAATGTGATCTCAGGTGTGCTGCTGATCCATTACCTTCGCATGCCCTGCCTGCTTGGCTACTGCACCTGAACTTATTGTTGCTATCGGTGTGTCTTGCAACACATTGGGCTGCCCCCAATGCGCCGTCTATGACACGAAGCCATGCTGGCCACTTGGAGCACTCCAGAAGTCTGTGGTAAAGTGCACTGACTGGCCAGCAGCCTTTCCTAGCAGGTCCTTCAAAAGACCAACGCACGACTGGTATAGTGAAGGCACTATTGTTCTACTAAATGTGGTGTGGGATGGAATTTTATATCGGAGTGCGACAGTGGATGGAAGGGCTCCCCGTTCACCAAATTAAAAGTAGCACCCCCAACGGCTATGAGCTGTGCAATGAGGCGTGTAATTTTCCTGGCCTGCTGTCTGCACATCCCCTTGGAATGGAACCCACCAAAATCTTCCAGTGTGGCCTGTATTGACTTTGGGATGGGCTGTGACTGTCTGCTGCTTTTACTAGGACCAGATGGGGCATGATCTCCCTGCCCTTTCTCCTGCCTACTGGTGTTGAGTGTGCCACCATGTTCTCCACTCATCAACACTGACTTGTGGTAACGGTTCAGGTGTTGGTTCATCCCAGAGGTGGTTAGATGACCCAACACCCTCCCACGGCTGACTTCCCTGCCACACAATTTACATTTCACTAGCCAGCCATTGCCAAGTGTCACAAAATGGTCCCATGATTTGGAGAGAAGGATGACTTTGGAAGGTGGTGAAGAAGAAACTGAGGTGACACTTTCTTCATCTTCACATGCTGGAGCAACCTTACTATGCTTTTTTTTCTATATACCTTTACAGGGGTAGTAGTAGACAGAAAGATGGCAGCAGGGAAGTTGGAAAGGAAACTTAGACAGTTGAAAATCTGCTATCTTCGTGGATTGGCAGCATCAATGTATTGAAGTCTGCAATTTTTTCGAAGGTTCTGTATCTTATGCAGGCGGTCCCTATTTCTTTATCTAAATCTTACTTGAAGTCGCTCCAGAGTGTCTTTACGGCCTTTTCCTGGAATTATAAACCGGAAAGGATTCAATTTTCTATCCTATACTATCTCGCAGGGAGGGTGGCCTGGGAGCCCTAGATCTCTCACGGTATTATCAAGCTGTCCATCTATCATGCATTCTGCACTGGTTCCATTTCTCAGTGGATAAACCTTGGATTTCAATTCTTCAGTCCTTCTCCCCAGCGGTTCCTCTTGCAAACTGGCTTTGATTTCCACTGTCTTCAAGACCAGCCCATCTCCTTGCTTCTCCCATTCTGTGGCCTATCCTTGCTACTTGGCACTCTGTCTCCTCCTCTCTCTCTAATGTTTCCTTACCCCTTCTATCCATACTCTCTCACCTGTATTTCTTACCAGGCCAGCCCGCCTCTGCTTTCTTGCACTGGTGCTCCTTTAACTGTTTACTAGTAGCTGATTTAGTGAAGGATGGGTCCCTTCGGGACTTCTCCTCCTCACAAGATACCCTTCACCTACAATCTCAGGACTACTGGGGCTACTTGCAGATTTCTCACTTTCTCTCTTCACATCCCTTCAACTACCTTCTCACCAAAGATCTCACCCCTTTTGAGCGGCTTTTCTGTCCTCTGGATTCTACCTCAACTCCCTTGACTCAATTTCCAAACTTTACATATTGTTGGGAGAGAGGGGGTCTTCCTTTTCCAAATATTACCTCTTGTGGGAGAAGGACGCTGGCATTCCTATCTTGGAGGAAGCATGGATCCACACAGAAAGGGGTCCACTGCATTCCTCCCGGAATTTAACATCAGTGGAAACAAATTAAAAGCTCCTTCTATGATGATACAGGACCCCTGAGGTTCTCCATGCTCTTTACCCAATCATCACCCCAGATGTGTGCTGGAGATGTGGAGATGGTGGGAGTAATATGCCTCATATTTGGTGGTCCTATCCCTCGCTCCTGGGTTATCGGAGCACTATTATATCCAAGATTAATCATGCCCTTGCCTTGGCCCTGCCCTCGGATCCGGATCTCATCTTACTCTCTGTCAGGCTTGGCTCTTTGTTGAAACCTAGAGTGGTGAGGTCTCTACTTACATACCTTCTGAATGAAGTAAGGATGTGCATACCGCTGTGCTGGAGAAGCACAGCCCCTCCTTCTGCTCAGATGTGGCACACAAAGGAGCATGATATCTTAATGCATGAAAACCTTACTTACCTAAAGGCTGGGAACATGGCCTCCTTCCTTGAAGTATGGGGCCCTTGGCTCAATACTTTTAAATCTGATAACCTTGCTACTGCCGGGGTTGCTTCTCCTCATTAGGATGACCAGGCCTTATTCCTATTTGATGCAGATTTCAGTGGCTCTGGACCTGAGGTTGTATGGTCCAGTTCTCATACTGTTTTATAGTACTATGTCTGCTGATCCTCTTACTCTCAGGATGTCATTGCTTGTACTTATCGACATCTGTATTGTACCATTCGCTATTATAAATTTGTCTTTTCCTTTTCTCACTGTACTGCTTTTTATCTTTAATAAACTTTAAAAAAAAAAGAAAAAAAATAAGCTTTCCCCCTCCTGTTTATTGGATGTGAACTCTCCTATAATTTGTCTAATCCCTCAAACTTCTCAAGCACCTTGGAATTTGACTTCTATGGCTTCACTTTTTTCCTCCATAGCAAAAGAGACTTGGAGACTTCTTAGAGTGGTGGATGAGATATTGAGTCCATCAGTTCATTGGTGTCCAATGTAAAACCATTATATCAGATTCCTAGGTGTTAAGGATTATTAGGGATGGATACAAAATTTGCTTCTTTTAACTGCCACCAGGAAATGTTGTCACTACAGCCATTCCACTGTCCCTTCCAAGAAATTAGATCTTCTGGCAAACTATTCTGGTCTTAGTTCAAGCATGGGATCTTATCCAATTTCCTCCATGATCTTGCAAGAGAAGAACCAACTCAACAATGTCCTTGATGACCACATTCATGAGGTTTCTGCTTGGTTTTTAAACCTCACCTTTCTCAATCACATCATCATCAAGGAACATTTCAAGACAGATAGTTTAAGGACATCCTATCTCTTCATCATCATCTCCAGATGTTTCCATCAGTTAAAGCATAACTTTCATGTAATTAATATTGAGACCCAAAATATAACTACAATAGCGATATGTATAGACTTACTTGTAGTTTCAAGTATAATTGTAAAATTAGCTAGAAATAGACCTTTCTAGGGAGACAAGCAGTGGGGAACAGTGTAGACATCTTGCAGAGCAAGCATCTCCGAGTCTGCGCTGTGCCCTTCAACTCCACGATTGGTGAGTTGAATGCCATTGTGTCTTAAGGCACCAGAAGGGACTGGCAGCGCAGGCACAGAGAGCGTCTACTGCAAGATCTCTGCCAGTGCCTTTCTGCCTAGAAAGGTCTATTTCTTGTTAATGCCGCAATTATTATTGAAACTACAAGTAAGTCTATACCTATCACCATTGTACTTATATTTTGGGGCTCAGTATTAATGGCATGAAAGTTACGTTTTTAGTGGTCCCTTTCCTGGTGGTCAGGAGCAAATTATCAGTGGATCTTCTTTGGAGAATTCAAAATTGAACTGTTAATACAACAGGTACCAGCAAGAGGAGTAGGTAAGCATTCCTGCATTAGTACTCATTCCAAGAGGTTTGCTTACATACTGAGAGTGCCCTTCATTTGAATCACATAGAATTGTTGGCAGCTTGGAGAACATTAAAGATGGCTGCACCACTCAGTAGATGGAAAGCAGTAAAGATCATCTTGGACAACAACACAATGTTGCATTATTAGCCCAACAAGGGCTTTATCACGTACATATGTCCTCACTGATTCTGCAGCAGACAAAGAGCTATTTGGAAGCACTGATGGTGGTTCATATACCACAAAGAAATTACTCTTGGGCACACTTTTTGAGTTGGAGGACTGTCCATCCACACAAGTGGGCTTTAAAGTCACAGATTAATGGTGGGATACTTCAGATTAATTTGATGGCCACATGGCATAACAAGATGGTGTCTCTCTCATTTCTCTCAGAATCATCATGAGGTCGTGGATGCTCTGGTGCAAAAATGGGACTTTCACCTAACATGTCTTTATGCCATTGAGACTCATTGTGATTGCTTTGAATGCAATCTATCAGGAGAAAACCAAAATCATTTTCATAACGCTACACTACCTGAGGAGGTCCTGTTTGTTCTTCTGAAGACCATGTCACAATAGCCGGAGATGCTTCCTTCCACAGAAGACATTCTATTTTGGGGCCCAGTTCCACACCATCAAGGGATAACCTGAAGCTTTCCTGAGAGTGGCCTCTTGATTAATCAGGACTTATCTGCCAGAGTAATAGATGTCTTTCTCAAATCCAGAAAAAATAAGTACTTCAACAGCATATAACCAGACTAGACAAGATTTTCCTTTTGGGCTAAAAAACATGGATCCTTTTAAACTCTTTGCTCTCAGGTTGTCTAACAGAGGGTTTCTCAAAAGGCCTTGGTCCCAGAACTCTCTGAATACAAGTGGCAGCCCTGGGAAACTTTCTGGGGTAGCCCTTTGCTAATCATAATCTGTGAAAAGGTTCCTGAAATTGGTTTCTCTACTGTGGCCCAGAGCAATTCCTTCTCCTACTCCTTGGAGATTTGAATTTGGTCTTTAAGGCCTTGTTATCTGAGCATTTTGAACCACAGGAATCTATCTCTATGATGATGCTATCTCTTAAGATATCCCTAGAGGTGAATCTTACATCAGTCAGAAGAGGAGCTTCGGGCTCTGTTCATTCCAGTTCAGCCTATAAGCCATAATTCTCAAGGCTCTCCCAGATTTTACTTCCTTCTTCCATAGGAGTCTAGGTGACCAGAGCCACAATTAGAGGAAGAAATAAGGTTGCATTCAGTAGTATCTTTGGACATTCAATCAGTGGGTGATGTTGTCTTTTGCCATAAAGTTCTCTAAGTAGTTTTGTGACATAGCCTATTTTGGTTTCAGTTTGGTTCTTAGTGTGCTATCAAGACATACCCAAAGGGAAGAGGAAATTTTTCCTTGCCTGACAATTCTTTTCCTTCAGGTCTCCATAGGAATCACACAGATTTCCCACCCTTATGTTGTTCTCTTTTTCCTAGCAATAATAAATGATGTGCTTATTATTGTTTCTTTGTTAAACACAGAAGATGATGGGGGAGAGAGGTCCGTTTATAGTTTTTTTACCTGCAGCCCTCTCTTGGGATACTACCTGTGGAGAACTGAAGGAAAAAGGAAAATTGCACCACTTTCGTAAAACATTAGCCCCAATGTGTATTTATGTGCAACTAGTCATTTCAGGAGATTTTGGTTTCAATTAACCATTGGGTTTAATGTATAGCCAGAATATTCTTTGTAAAATATAATGGTTCAGCTTAATCTTATCACTTGAATGCCAGCAGGGGTTTTGAAAGATCGTTGAGAAAGACATAGAGAGGAAAAAACATACAGGTGGAAGAAATTAGAGAATGTATCCATTAAATACCATTGATTAGCTGTAGTTTGTTAAATTATATCACAACTCACACTCACAGCTTACTGCTACTTTCCAGGAAACCTGAAGAATTGTGATTGAAATAATCCTTGTCAAAGAAACCTCCAGGGCAGTGGTTAACCTCTAAGAACTACAGAGGAATGATGAACTCATTGCTTTCCAGATTGACACCCAATCTGTCAGATAACATAATTGCTAACTTAAAACCTATCAAAAAGAACATTAGGGCAGTGATTAACTCTCTGGTACATATATAAAACTGGTTTACCCCTTCTTGTCACATAGACAGGCACAATGCATTGTTTAGTATGTTTCTTGAAAAAACAAAATATTTTATAATTAAATAGATCTCATCATAATTATATTATGAGGGAAAGAAAGTGAAGGCATAATTCCAAATTTGTCAAAGTGGTCTGAATAGAAAATAAAGTTTATAGATCTACAGTTTATCTGTCTCTGTAAGAACATACCGTAGAGTTGGGACATAAATGTATGGTCTTTATAGAAGTGAACAGGACTGGCTTACAGAGGAAGTCAGGGTGGAGCCAGAAGGTTCTTCAAGATATTAGATGCACTAACAAGAGGAAGTATTCAGTTTACAATACAGGACAGTTGATAGGGCAGCTATCTCACATGGAAGTTTAATAATGTAGGTTTTTTGTTTGTTTGTTTTACTTGGCAGTTGAACAAAGACATCATTCTCAAATTTTCCTCAAATTTATAAGCTAAAAACTCAAAACTAGTATCCTGGACTGTATGAGCTTAAAATGAACACTTGTTGATTGGCCATAGTACATCTTCATTCTTAAAGAATGATTTGGTAAATGCAAATCAGCAAATTATATTAGAATACTACTATCTGGCTAATTTACAGATGTATATCTCATTCGTGAAACTTTATGATATGATCCAGTCTCTTACCACTAAAAAAAAAAAAAATATATATATATATATATATATATATATATTAAATTCAAATATAATAAATAATATAAACACTGAAAAGTCACCGTGTGAGACACTTCAGAGGTCAGATAACATCACACTTCAGAGGAAATGATAATGGTAAAAGTCTTAAATTGTGAATGGTTATTGATGATTTTCAAACAAAATTATAAATGTTCTCACAATCTTCTTAGTAGGATCTGGAAGTCTCAATATGTAGATTATTTCAATAACAGCCAAAATGCTCTTGATTGCTGCAGCCCTCTAATGCACTAATGGCTTGCAATGGGGGAAAATTTTTGCCTCACACTGAAATCAGCGAATAATGGCACTTCCTGCTTAGAGAATAATTTGCTGCAAAAAGTACCCTTTTTCCTGCTTTTTTTCACCTAGCTCATTCTAGTGAAATCAATGGGAACATTGAATTTACACATAACACATAGCAAATATTATTTTATTTTCCAAAGGCATAGTATAAAAGGGGCATGAGGGTGCCTGTGCTGGTGTGGTGTGGAGAAATAATCAGTTGAACAGGACTGGTGGCAGCAGGTTCAGAACTGGAAGCAGGCACAGGACAGGTAGCAGCAGGACAGCACTTCTGACAGCAGGCACAGCACTAGTGGCAGCAAGGGCTGCAGTCTGACAGCAGGTACAGACATGGTGGTAGCAGTAGCAGGGACAGCAGGTCTGACATCAGGCACAGCACTACTGGCAGCAGGGGCAGCACATCTGGCAGCAGGTAAAACAATGGTGGCAGCAGGGGCAGCAC
Organism: Rhinophrynus dorsalis; assembly: GCA_037306005.1. Taxonomy (NCBI): domain Eukaryota; kingdom Metazoa; phylum Chordata; class Amphibia; order Anura; family Rhinophrynidae; genus Rhinophrynus; species Rhinophrynus dorsalis. The sequence goes on along the minus strand of CM074718.1, from coordinate 278,157,771 downwards.
ATCTGGCAGCAGGCACAGGCAGCTAACCTGTCCTTCTCTCACTACTACCCTTTTCTTCCTCCCTTCACTTTAATTTCCCTAAGATCCCTAGGGGTGATTTAGCGGAACTTGCCAGCATTGGTTCTGTAGTACTCACTTCCTCCTCCTCAGACTCAGGATGCTTCCAGTTCCTCCTTGTATTATTTTTAAAATTTCTCATAGTAATAGCAGTCACTATGAGCTCTACTGCCTCAATTTTGCAAAAAGATCACAGCAGAACAGCACAGCACATCTACCTCGCTTTGTCACTGCTTCTATTGTGTTTCACTTCAGTGAATACATCACGTTTTTATAGTGAATAGGCAAAGAACACGTAAATCAAAGGGTGGAAACTTTCTAGCCATTTAAAAAAAAAAAATGGCAAAGAGTTTTTTCCAGTGGGCGAAAAATACTAATATTTTAATCACTGTTTTTAAAGCAGATTTACCCACAAAACAGTGGACAACAACGTGGTTTTCTTTGATTTTTTTATGTGAACACAGCAAGACTTTTAGCCCACCCCTACTCGTGGCATATGCATAGGTCAAAAATTGTACAAACGAGAAGAAAAACAAAGGAAGCAAATACCTCTAAGAGCAAAAACTGTATGTTTGGATTTGAAGGCACAGCTCTACCGCCCCCCGGATTGTATACTTACCAGATTTTTATATAATATGAACTTTGATTATAAGTCTTATCTCAAAATGATCAGATTCTAATGTCTGACTTATCTACGAATTAGGTGTCCACATACAGCATGGATTTTCCAAAATTGATTGTTTATGGTGCAAATAAAAAGGGAACAAAATATGTGTATCCATGTATACTACAATGGATACTTGTCACGGTTTGTTATGACTCTCAGACGTGAGGTTAGGTAAAAGCAAAACTTTATTGAAAAGTTTAAGACAATCACATAGGGTATTATACACATACAAATAATATAAAGCAGAGGCAAATGTCCATAACAATTGCAATGCAGGTTCTACCAGCCTTGCAAATATACCGGGCAAGACAACCTGGATGAAGACCAATAGGTGGCTCTACCGACCTTGCCAAATACCGGGCAAAGCAGCCTAACGAAGACTGAGAACTAGGCTCTACCGGCCTTGTCAATATACCGGACAAGGCAGCCTGATAAATATATGTAGTTGGCTCTACCGACCCTGCCAATACCGGGTAAGGCAACCTTGAGTTGGAATAATAATAGGTTCTACCGGCCTTACCAATATACCGGGCAAGGCAGCCCCAGTAGGAAGGTGACAACCAATGACTCCAGGCACTGTCAGGTGGACAATAGAGCAGAGCTAACTATAAAGACTACTGGTCAGTGGTTACACCAGAGTCTGACACTCGGTATCCGTGAATCGCAAAATGATAGCTGTCTAGGACTGGACAGCGCACTAAGAGGCTTCAAGTGCAAGAGTAAGACACAAGGAGCAAACCAGTGTCCGTACATAGGGTAATATCAAGCATAGTTGGAACAGACCCACAGGTCATGGAGCAAATCAACGCCCGCGCGTTGGTAACCAACAATATCAATAGCGCTAGGAAGTGGAGCAAACCAGTGTCTGCACACTGGCACCAAACAATGAGTAAAGCCACAGGCTAATGGAGCAAACCAGCGTCCGCACGCTGGGACCAACAGTATTGCAAATGGGCCGCAAGGCCAAAGGAGCGATGCAGCGCCCGCGCGCTGAATCAAACAGTATAGCGTATGGACCGCAAGGCCAATGGAGCAAACCAGCATCCGCACGTTGGGACCAACAGTGTGGTAATTGGGCCACAAGGTCAATGGAGCGAACCAGTGCCCGCGTGCTGAACCGAACCGTATAGCGTATAGGCCGCAAGGCCAATGGAGCAAACCAGCATTCGCACGCTGGAACCAACAGTATTGTAACTGGGCCGCAAGGCCAATGGAGCAAACCGCACGTTGGAACCAACAGATAGCGACTGTGGCCAAGACGACTGATGACAATGTCGCCAAGATAGCAGGAACTGGTAGCAGGAGCCGAGCAGGAACAGGCAGGCGTAGACAACCGGATCAGGAATGGCAGGGATAGACTGTCAGCGGGATCAGCAACCTCTCACGATGACAACCGGAACCGGACTGGAACAGACTCAGCGGGCAGGAACTCAGGAACTGGATGATTCAGCAACAGAACAGACTCAGCAGGCAGGAACTCAGGAACTGGACGATTCAGCAACACAGGGACACAGCAGCAGGCCCAAAATATCAGCAGCAGTAAGGAGAAGGAGACTGCTGTCAGAGACAAACAAAAGGCCAACCAAAGGGTGCCCAAACTGAGTTTAAAAAGGCAATGTGAGGCGGGCTGAAGGCATGCAGCCAATGTGAGCCCCCTACAGGTAATAGACATCTGATTGCAGCAATTATGGGCACCGTGATAATACTATTTCGTACTGTTCTTGGCTCTTCTTCAGAGGAGCCATATAGTTAATACAATGAATACAAACATGTATAAAAATATATAACAATGAGCTCCTATACGTACATTTTCAAGAGGATTACAAGCACTTGTCTTTATAGGAGTTCATTGTTAGGGGTGGGCGAAACTTGTCTCCGTGTTCCTGCAGGAAATGTAATGAAAATCATGTTGTTATCTGCTTTTCCACTTTAAAACTAGAGGTTAAAATTTTCACATCTTTCGCCCATTGACCAAAAATTGTTACCATTTTTTCAATGGCTAGAAAGTTTCCACCCATTTATTTACGTTGTTTTCGCACTTCTGCTATAAAAACATGATGTTTTCCCTGAAGGCAGACACAATAGAAGCAGCTACAGAGCAAGATAGATGTGCTGTGCTGTTCTGCTGTGATATTTTGCAAAAATTGAGACGGGAAAGTCTCATAGTGACTACTATCACTATGATAGTCACTATGAGCAGGGTGAAAAATAATCAGTGGAGGAGATGGAAGGACCCTTATGTGTCCACTGAGTCTTAGGAAGAGGAGGAAGTGACTAGAAGTACTGAACCAATGATGTCCAGTCCCCCTAAATCACCGCAAGGGACCTTGGTGAATTTAATGGGAAGGGAGGGAGAAAAGGGAATGGGAAAGAAGGAAGAAAAGGGATTGGGAAGGAAGGGAAAAAAAGGGTTTGGGAAGGGAGGGAGAAAAGGGTAGTACTAGTGAGAGCAGGACAGGTCAGCTGCCTGTGCCTACTGCAAGACGGGCTGCCCCTGCTGCCAGTGCCACCATTGCTGTTCCTGCAGCCACTAGTTTTGTACCTGCTACCAGATGTGCTGCCACTAATGTTGTACCTACCTGGAATGGAAACAATCACTGGCAATGGAGGTTCTGGCTTGAACCGGGAAGGTAGAAGGCAACTCAGTCCAGGAACTGACAACAGGACTTCGGTGACAGGTAATCCAGGAGTAGATGCCTGGCACAAACCCAGATGCCTAGGAAGCACAGAGCCCAAGAGGAGAGAGGCAACACTGACCCTGGCACTAGGATCACAAATAGACCAAGGCAACCGCTTAGTAGGCAGCACTGACCCTAGGGTTAGGGTCACAGGGAGACCAAGACAACTCTCAGTAAGCAAACTCTAGAACGCTAGGGGTGGATCGTTATATACATATATATGGAAGGCAACCAGTGTCCCCTCACACAGGAGGATGGTACAACACTGGCTCTTGATCCCAAGGCTACTGCAGTGAGGAATAAGCACAAACCCTACCTGGAAAATCCAGGCACACAAAGGGTCAACAGGTAACGCCTAGTGAGATACTTCAACTCCTAAAGGGAGTGAGCCCAGCGCTGAAAGGGAGGTGGACACAGAGAGATCAGAGTAACTCGGTCAGTGCTATGAACACTGTACCGGTACTTCTCGTGTGCACACCGCCTGAGGCAGTTAAGAGAGTAGCAAAAGCACGAATGCTTGGCCGCCGGTCGACAGAATAATAGCTCCACGCGGCGCACACAGACTTACGTAATGGAAAGGCCACAGCGGGTATTGCTGGACCAACAAAGGCAACCAAGCGGTATAGCCAGGCACAGATGGCAACAGAGCGGTAATCAGCCTGACACGGTCAGTAACGGAATGGGTACTCAGCCAGATGCAGTCAGCAACGGAGCGGGTTCTCAGCCAGATATGGTCAGCAACGGAGCGGGTTCTCAGCCAGATACAGTCAGCAGTGGAGCTGGTTCTCAGCCAGATACTGTCAGCAATGGAGCAGAAGCAATACAGGAAACTCAGGAACGTCGTCAGGCAGGCCAGGCCATACACGATCAGCAATATACAGAACAAAAGTCAGGAACTAGTACACCACAAAAGGGCACCATAGTGTAGACATGACAGAGGTTATAAAGGCTATCGCTGGGCGGCGACAAAGATACACAGTAGTGAAATTAGGAAAATTAGAATGTCACCGCCTGCAGCCAGGAGCACAGGCACCGTGATACTGATGGAAGCCACAGTTCCTGTTCTCAAGGGAAAAATATATATTCTAATATCAACACACCCATGATGATTTTGGAGGAGGGGCAGGTGGAGAAGATTTAATGGCCAACTTCTTATTTTCTCCACATATACTGGGGGCTACTTATTCTTCTGCTACTGCCTCAGACTCATCACTGGAGCCAGTCGTGGCAAGTGGAACCTTCATCATCCATCTTCCTTGTTACTGCTATTGTTGATCCCATTCCCTTTCAGCTGCCTAATCTTCCTGCTGCTTAAACAACTCAGCAGCAGCAGTACGAACAGCTTTTTGCTGTTCATAGCGATAGGAGTCTCTAGGAGCCTCTCCTGCCTCGATTTTTGCAAAATATCACAAGAGAACAGCACAGAACATCTATCTCACTCCATAGCTGCTTCTATTGTGTCTGGCTTTAGCGAAAAGTTGCGTTTTTATAGCGGAGGTGCGAAAACTTTTTAGCCGTTGAAAAAATGGCAAAAGATTTTTGGCAATGGGCGAAAGATGCAAAAATTTTAACCGCTAGTTTTAAAGTGGATTTTCCCGTGTTAAAAGCAGATAACAACGTGGTTTTTGTGAAATTTCTCGCAGGAACACGGCGACAACTTTCACCCATCCTTACTCAACACACCCAGCAGAAACAATGAGCACCACAGTGAGCACAGTACTACTACTTGTTTATGAAGCAGGTTGCCTCATCTACTCTCACCATCCCCTGCTAACACATGTGAAGAACATTGCTGGATAAAGTCCATATCCAGGTTCTTTTCAGGACTGCTTTATTTCTCCATTTTCTAAATAAATAAATAAAACAAATAAATACAAAATAAAGAACATAAAAATATCTCTCTTCTTCCTTGCTAATCTTACACACAGTTATTCCCACACTGCTTAATGCACCTCTTTCTCTGTCTTCTTACTCTGGTTTCTCTTTGTTACCTTCTACACTTGGATATTAGGAACAGAATGCGGCTTAGCCAAAAATGGTTTTCATTTTGAAATGTGTAATTCAATAAAACAAAGGTTTCTTTACACTTTTACTACTCATAAACAGCAACATTTATTGTAGTTGGGTGTATACTCCCCTTACCCAAAGACCCCTCCAAATAAGCAACTATATCCCTGTACAGCAAAGGCTCACTTTGGATTGCTCCTCGTTGTACAAGGGAGATGCGTCAACGCCGGCAGATAACCATAAGGGTCTGCTTGAACTGGCTCATCTGACTGATCTCCCAAACTCATTGGCTAACAATCATGCAGTAGGACCCATGGCATCACTGCCAAATATGACTGAGGAGAGCTCGCCGCAGATCCTCTCTGAGGAGGCCTTGTCGCACCTTAACACCAAGGATGACCTCAGGGACTTGTAGTCGGAGAACAGGTCTGCAGTGTGAGATAAGGTCTCAGACTTCAAAAAACACCTCTCCTAACTGGGGCAATGCATCTCCAATTTGGAACAAGAAAAGGAGCATGTATTCTAGCAACAACAGGATCATACCTTCCAATTTCTTACATATAAGCGTGATGAGCTCAATAATCATGGCAGAAGAAACAACTTAAGGGTCATCTCCCTGGTGAGAGCACACATAGTTCTGCAACCAGTAAGAAGTCTCCTACTGACTAGTGTTGAGCGAGCATGCTCGGCCGATGCTCGGATCGGCTCGAGCATCGCTCTGCTCGGCACATGGCGGTACTCGTACGAGTACCGCATGTGCTCGCCCGCCATGTTCGGGTCTCCTCCCCGCACGTTTTGCGGCTGCTGCGCAGCCAATAAACGTGCAGGGAGGCTCTGACATCGGTGTAATGCCAGCAGCCATGTTGGCTGCTGGCATCACACTGATTGGCTGGCCAGAACCCGTGGTCAGGTGCTGTATAGCACCTGACCATCGAGTTCAGCTCAGTCTGAGCCAGGGAGAGCTGAGGATAGGAAGGGAAAGGCAGTGTAGGGAGGAAAAAAAAAATTGTGACAAAAAAGAACCAAAAGTCCTTTTTAGGACTACTGTGTGTGGGGGCAGCAGGTTATTTTGTGTGGGGGGAAAAAAACAAAAAACAAAAAAAAAAAAATATTCTGTTTAGTGTGAAAAGTTGCAGATTAGAGCACATTCTGTTTAGTGTGCACAGTTGCAGATTAGAGCACATTCTGTTTAGTGTGCAAAGTTGCAGATTAGAGCACATTCTGTTTAGTGTGCAAAGTTGCAGATTAGAGCACATTCTGTTTAGTGTGCAAAGTTGCAGATTAGAGCACATTCTGTTAAGTCTTCAAACTAAAATATCAAAGTCACGTATTCCATTCAGTGTGCGTCGCCGCAGTTTAGCAGCACATTCTGAGTACTGTGCAGAGTTGCAGAATAGGAAGAAATACTGTTAAGTCTTCAAACTAAAATATCAAAGTCACATATTCCATTCAGTGTGCTTCGCCGCAGTTTAGCAGCACATTCTGTGTACTGTGCAGAGTTGCAGAATAGGAAGAAATACTGTTAAGTCTTCAAACTAAAATATCAAAGTCACATATTCCATTCAGTGTGCTTCGCCGCAGTTTAGCAGCCTATTCTGTGTACTGTGCAGAGTTGCAGAATAGGAAGAAATACTGTTAAGTCTTCAAACTAAAATATCAAAGTCACATATTCCATTCAGTGTGCTTCGCCGCAGTTTAGCAGCCTATTCTGTGTACTGTGCAGAGTTGCAGAATAGGAAGAAATACTGTTAAGTCTTCAAACTAAAATATCAAAGTCACATATTCCATTCAGTGTGTTTCACCGCAGTTTAGCAGCCTTTTCTGTGTACTCTGCAGAGTTGCAGAATAATAAGAAATACTGTTAAGTTTTCAAACTAAAATATTAAAGTCACATATTCCATTCAGTGTGTTTCACCGCCGTTTAACAGCCTATTCTGTGTACTCTGTACAGTTGCAGAATAATAAGAAATACTGTTAAGTTTTCAAACTCAAATATTAAAGTCACATATTCCATTCAGTGTGTTTCACCGCCGTTTAACAGCCTATTCTGTGTACTCTGTACAGTTGCAGAATAATAAGAAATACTGTTAAGTTTTCAAACTCAAATATTAAAGTCACATATTCCATTCAGTGTGTTTCACCGCCGTTTAACAGCCTATTCTGTGTACTCTGTACAGTTGCAGAATAATAAGAAATACTGTTAAGTTTTCAAACTCAAATATTAAAGTCACATATTCCATTCAGTGTGTTTCACCGCCGTTTAACAGCCTATTCTGTGTACTCTGTACAGTTGCAGAATAATAAGAAATACTGTTAAGTTTTCAAACTAAAATATCAAAGTCACATATTCCATTCAGTGTGTTTCACCGCCGTTTAACAGCCTATTCTGTGTACTCTGTACAGTTGCAGAATAATAAGAAATACTGTTAAGTTTTCAAACTCAAATATTAAAGTCACATATTCCATTCAGTGTGTTTCACCGCCGTTTAACAGCCTATTCTGTGTACTCTGTACAGCTGCAGAATAATAAGAAATACTGTTAAGTTTTCAAACTCAAATATTAAAGTCACATATTCCATTCAGTGTGTTTCACCGCCGTTTAACAGCCTATTCTGTGTACTCTGTACAGTTGCAGAATAGGAAGAAATACTGTTAAGTCTTCAAACTAAAATATCAAAGTCACATATTCCATTCAGTGTGTTTCACCGCAGTTTAGCAGCCTTTTCTGTGCACTCTGCAGAGTTGCAGAATAATAAGAAATACTGTTAAGTTTTCAAACTCAAATATTAAAGTCACATATTCCATTCAGTGTGTTTCACCGCCGTTTAACAGCCTATTCTGTGTACTCTGTACAGTTGCAGAATAATAAGAAATACTGTTAAGTTTTCAAACTCAAATATTAAAGTCACATATTCCATTCAGTGTGTTTCACCGCCGTTTAACAGCCTATTCTGTGTACTCTGTACAGTTGCAGAATAATAAGAAATACTGTTAAGTTTTCAAACTCAAATATTAAAGTCACATATTCCATTCAGTGTGTTTCACCGCCGTTTAACAGCCTATTCTGTGTACTCTGTACAGTTGCAGAATAGGAAGAAATACTGTTAAGTCTTCAAACTAAAATATCAAAGTCACATATTCCATTCAGTGTGTTTCACCGCAGTTTAGCAGCCTTTTCTGTGTACTCTGCAGAGTTGCAGAATAATAAGAAATACTGTTAAGTTTTCAAACTCAAATATTAAAGTCACATATTCCATTCAGTGTGTTTCACCGCCGTTTAACAGCCTATTCTGTGTACTCTGTACAGTTGCAGAATAATAAGAAATACTGTTAAGTTTTCAAACTCAAATATTAAAGTCACATATTCCATTCAGTGTGTTTCACCGCCGTTTAACAGCCTATTCTGTGTACTCTGTACAGTTGCAGAATAATAAGAAATACTGTTAAGTTTTCAAACTCAAATATTAAAGTCACATATTCCATTCAGTGTGTTTCACCGCCGTTTAACAGCCTATTCTGTGTACTCTGTACAGTTGCAGAATAATAAGAAATACTGTTAAGTTTTCAAACTCAAATATTAAAGTCACATATTCCATTCAGTGTGTTTCACCGCCGTTTAACAGCCTATTCTGTGTACTCTGTACAGTTGCAGAATAGGAAGAAATACTGTTAAGTCTTCAAACTAAAATATCAAAGTCACATATTCCATTCAGTGTGTTTCACCGCAGTTTAGCAGCCTTTTCTGTGTACTCTGCAGAGTTGCAGAATAATAAGAAATACTGTTAAGTTTTCAAACTCAAATATTAAAGTCACATATTCCATTCAGTGTGTTTCACCGCCGTTTAACAGCCTATTCTGTGTACTCTGTACAGTTGCAGAATAATAAGAAATACTGTTAAGTTTTCAAACTCAAATATTAAAGTCACATATTCCATTCAGTGTGTTTCACCGCCGTTTAACAGCCTATTCTGTGTACTCTGTACAGTTGCAGAATAATAAGAAATACTGTTAAGTTTTCAAACTCAAATATTAAAGTCACATATTCCATTCAGTGTGTTTCACCGCCGTTTAACAGCCTATTCTGTGTACTCTGTACAGTTGCAGAATAATAAGAAATACTGTTAAGTTTTCAAACTCAAATATTAAAGTCACATATTCCATTCAGTGTGTTTCACCGCCGTTTAACAGCCTATTCTGTGTACTCTGTACAGTTGCAGAATAATAAGAAATACTGTTAAGTTTTCAAACTCAAATATTAAAGTCACATATTCCATTCAGTGTGTTTCACCGCCGTTTAACAGCCTATTCTGTGTACTCTGTACAGTTGCAGAATAATAAGAAATACTGTTAAGTTTTCAAACTCAAATATTAAAGTCACATATTCCATTCAGTGTGTTTCACCGCCGTTTAACAGCCTATTCTGTGTACTCTGTACAGTTGCAGAATAATAAGAAATACTGTTAAGTTTTCAAACTCAAATATTAAAGTCACATATTCCATTCAGTGTGTTTCACCGCCGTTTAACAGCCTATTCTGTGTACTCTGTACAGTTGCAGAATAATAAGAAATACTGTTAAGTTTTCAAACTCAAATATTAAAGTCACATATTCCATTCAGTGTGTTTCACCGCCGTTTAACAGCCTATTCTGTGTACTCTGTACAGTTGCAGAATAATAAGAAATACTGTTAAGTTTTCAAACTCAAATATTAAAGTCACATATTCCATTCAGTGTGTTTCACCGCCGTTTAACAGCCTATTCTGTGTACTCTGTACAGTTGCAGAATAATAAGAAATACTGTTAAGTTTTCAAACTCAAATATTAAAGTCACATATTCCATTCAGTGTGTTTCACCGCCGTTTAACAGCCTATTCTGTGTACTCTGTACAGTTGCAGAATAATAAGAAATACTGTTAAGTTTTCAAACTCAAATATTAAAGTCACATATTCTGTGTAAGATGAAGAAGGCGGGTAAAAAGGGACGGGGAAGTGGACGTGATCCTGAAAGTTCAGGGCGCGGGTCAGGACGCGGAGAAACTGTGCCTGGTGCCAGAGCACAAGAAAGAAAGACATCCACCATACCTAGCTTCATGTGTAATTTTACAGGGCGTCGCAGGACATCACTCTCGAGGTCCGACCACTGTGAACAGGTGGTCGGTTGGATGACAGCTGATACTGCTTCCAGTCGGTTAAGCACCACCCTGTCTTCCACCAAGTCCACTCTCAGTAGCCAAGAGTCTGGTCAACATAATCCTCACTCTGATCATCCTTCCTCCCACCATACACGGTCTGGTCAAAGAAGTGATCCCACACTGGGATATAGTGAGGAGCTCGTCTCATCACCAATCCTTCATTTGACCCTCTCTCCAAGCACGCTTGCAGAGGAACATGACATCTTGTGCCCTGATTCACAACCTCTAGAGGCTACCCAATCTCAAGAAGATGACAGATGTGAACGGCATTTAAGGTCAAAGGAAGTAGTGGATGATGATGATGATGATGAGACACAGTTGCCATTAAATCAACCACTATTTCCGTCTCAAGACCTTGTTGAGGAGAATGTTATACAGTTGTCAATGACTGAGTATGTGGTGGGATCAAGACTTGAGGAGGATGATCAGAGTGAGGAAGTGGAGGAGGACTTGGTGGACGATGAGGTGACTGACCCCACCTGGGAAGGTGTAGAGCCGAACGATGACAGCAGTCCTGAGGGTGAGCCATCTGCAGCACCGCAACAGGCTGGAAGAGGCAGTGGTGTGGCTACAGAAAGAAGGCGGACCGCACCAAACCGGCCCGCAAATGTTCCACGGAGCACCCCCTTTCGTAAATCTACCTTGCCAAGGGGTAGGTGTTCCGCGGTATGGCGTTTTTTTAAGGAAAGTGCGGACGACAAAAGAATTGTAGTTTGCAACCTGTGCCACACCAGAATGAGCCGAGGCATGAACACTAGAAACCTCACCACCACCAGCATGATCCGACACATGGCATCCAAGCACCGTAGTAAGTGGGAGGAACGCCTGGATCGCCCATCTGTGTCTGCAGGCCACACCACTGCCTCCTCTTCCCCTGTTTTCGGTGCCGGCCAATCGCCTGTCGAAGGCGCAGGCCCGCATACCTCCCGCCCTGCACCTGTAGCATCTGAAGCACCATCAGCGACCACATCCACTTCCCTGTCCCAGCACAGCTTCCAAATGTCGTTACCCCAGGCATTTGAGCGCAAGAGAAAGTACCCAGCCACCCACCCACAGGCCATAGCACTAACCTCACACCTTTCAAAATTACTGGCCATCGAAATGCTGCCATTTAGGCTTGTGGACACTGAGTCCTTCCGCAGCCTGATGGCAGCAGCTGTCCCTCGGTACGCGGTCCCCAGCCGCCACTACTTTTCCCGGTGTGCCATCCCCGCATTACACCACCATGTGTCCCGTAACATCACCCGTGCCCTGACCAACGCAGTTACTGGGAAGGTCCACTTAACGACTGACACATGGACAAGTGCTTGTGGCCAGGGACGCTACATTTCCCTGACGGCACACTGGGTGAATGTCGTGGAGGCTGGGAGCGACTCGGACCCTGGGATGGCACGGGTGCTACCCACGCCGAGGATTGCGGGCCCTACCTCCATCAGGGTTTCCACCAGCACCTACGTTATTGGCTCCTCCTCCTCCGTTTCCACCTCCGAATTCTCTACACACAGCGCCACTCCCCCATCAGCCAGTAGCTGGAAGCAGTGTAGCACTGCAGTGGGGAAGCGTCAACAGGCCGTGCTGAAGCTGATCTGCCTTGGGGACAAACAGCACACGGCCTCAGAGCTGTTGCAGGGGATTAGTCACCAGACCGAGCAGTGGCTCTCGCCACTCAACCTGCAAGCAGGCATGGTTGTGTGTGATAATGGGCGTAACTTGGTGGCGGCTTTGGAGCTCGGCAAGCTCACACACGTACCATGCCTAGCGCATGTATTTAATTTAGTGGTGCAGCGATTTCTAAAAACCTACCCCAATGTGCATGATCTCTTGACCAAGGTGCGCCGCGTGTGTGCACATTTCCGTAAGTCATCAACAGCTTCAGCCGGCCTGTTGAAGCTGCAGCAGCGCTTACAATTGCCAGCTCACCGGCTGCTGTGTGACGTGAGCACGCGCTGGAACTCCACCTTCCACATGTTGGCCCGGCTTTGTGAGCAGCAGAGGGCAGTAGTGGAGTACCAGCTGTTACACGGTCGTCGCCTCTCCGTTCAACTTCCTGTAATCAGAAGTGAGGAGTGGGAATGGATGTCAGACCTCTGTGAGGTTTTACGCAATTTTGAGGAATCGACACAGATGGTGAGCGGCGATAACGCTATTATCAGTGTAACCATCCCACTTCTGTGTCTACTGAAACGCTCGCTGCTCACAATTAAAACCGACGCTTTGCATGTGGAAGAGGTGGAAATGGGGGAGGAAGAGCTTACACAAGGTGATAGCCAGAGCACCCTCACTTCGTCTTCTCAGCGACAATTGGAGGAGGCGGAGGAGGAGGAGGAGGAGGAGGAGGAAGACACGGTTGCCTCCGCTACAGAGGGTAGCCATGGAACTTTAGTTCCATCTCTTCAGCGTGGGTGGGCAGAAGAGGAGGAAGAGGATGAGGAGATTGAGAGTCATCCTCCTGGTGAGGACAGCGAAATCTTGACTGTTGGTACTCTGGCACACATGGCTGACTTTATGTTAGGCTGCCTTTCCCGTGACCCACGCGTTGTACGCATTTTAGACAACACGGATTACTGGGTGTTCACCCTTCTGGACCCCCGCTACAAAGAGAATTTCTCATCTCTCATTCCTCCGGTGGAGAGGACAAGCAAAATGTTGCAATACCAGAAGGTTCTTGTCGAAAAATTGCTCCAAAATTTTCCATCTGACAACGCTGGCGGCAGAGTACGTGCTACCTTGGCCAACCGAGAAGGGGAGAAAAGGGGAGCACACAGCAGTTCCGAGAAAGGCAGGGCAACACTCTCCAAGGCGTGGGACACCTTCATGACACCCCGCCAGCACCCTCACCCTGATGCGCAGCCTAGTGTCACAAGGAGGGAAAAGTTTTGGAAGATGGTGAAGGAGTACGTAGCAGACCGTGTCAGCGTCCTCAATGATCCCTCTGTGCCTTACAACTACTGGGTGTCCAAGCTGGACACGTGGTATGAACTGGCACTCTACGCCTTGGAGGTGCTGGCCTGCCCTGCCGCCAGCGTTCTGTCTGAGCGGGTATTTAGTGCTGCTGGTGGCATCATAACAGATAAGCGTATCCGCCTTTCCACCGACAATGCTGATAGGTTGACACTTATAAAAATGAACAAGGCCTGGATTTCCCCTGACTTCTCCACTCCACTGGAGGAAAGCCCCGGGGGAACATAAACTCACTTTATATATGTTATTTACAATGATGGGAATACTCTGTATTCCCATTGACCCCTTCCACCCAAAAAATGGGTATATGGTTGACTCTTAATCTTCTCATCCTCCTCCTCCTCTTCCATATGCCCTGGGATATAATTTTTATATAGGGCCAGCTCACCAGCGTGCCCTGGGATATAATTTTTATATAGGGCCAGCTCACCAGCGGGCCCTGTGATATAATTTTTATATAGGGCCAGCTCACCAGCGGGCCCTGTTTGACAATTTTTATATAGGTCAGCTCACCAGCGGGCCTTCTCATATAATGTTTTATTGGGTCAGCTCTCTAGCGGGCCCTCTCATATAATGTTTTATAGCGTCAGCTCACTAGCGGGCCTTCGCATATAATGTTTAGGATGGTCAGCTCTGCAGCAGACCCTCACCCATAATGTTTTAGATGGTCAGCTCAGCGCACGTTTCCATCTTAATCATGGCCTCAGTTCTGAAAATCAAGGAAATTTTTGGGAGAATTTGCCTCTGCGCACGTTTCCCTCTTAATCATGGCCTCAGTTCTGAAAATCAAGGAAATTTTTGGGAGAATTTGCCTCTGCGCACGTTTCCCTCTTAATCATGGCCTCACTTCCGAAAATCAAGGAAATTTTTGGGATAATTTGCAGATGATATACAAGTAAATATACAGCAAATATTGTTTGGTAACAATTTTTCGCCTAAAGTCGTTTTTATTTTCCTTTTTGTGTGTTTTATGGTCAGTCTGTAAAAATGGCGTACTACGGGCGAAAGATCGTTCCCAGCAGCGATGTTGGAGTCCAAGGTGCATCCAGACATCCTCCCTATGCTGTCCCTGAACCATTTCTGTAGTGTTTCCATCTTTTTCTGCCCTTTTCCTATGGACCAGGCACCCTCCCCTCATCAGAGCAGGGGGTGCCTGGTGTAATGCTCGAGTCCTCCCATTGACTTCAATGGGGCTCGGATGCTCGGCCGAGCACTCGAGCCTCAGGGGGTGCTCGGTCAGAGCACCCGAACATCCGAGCATTGGGGTGCTCGCTCATCACTACTACTGACCTTCCATGAGATGTGGTCTCTCGATAAACCCCGGTTCCACGATAAGAAGCGTATCATGCTTCAGTTCTATCAAGACCTCTCACCATATACCCTACAACAAAGGAGATGCTTCAAAAATTACAGAGCAACTACAGAACATACATCTCAAATAGGGATTACCTTCATTTTGTAAGAATCTGAGGATACCGGTGCTCTATATACAATATACGGAGCAACTTCATTCTACACTGACAGGCTTCCATGATGGCCAGAGGGGAAAAATGCAGAGGGTGAGATGGATTAAACCCCAGGACCCTGGGCACAAAAGTGTAAGTTGGGGAGTCAGGCTTAACCCTGGGACAGAATCGGGTGTCTTTCCCTGATGCTGTGTATTTGTCTTGCTGCCATGAACTATGGTCGGGAGACCTTCTAATTTGTACTCCTGTCTGTGTTGCTCACCCGTTGCTGTTAGGTCCTTTTGTTGTTGTTGCTGTTGGTGTTTTTTTCTTCTTCTCTGAAACCTTCTTTACATTTACCACTACTAGTTCCCCCATGCTATGTCAGATTATTGGTCCTCAATGTTTAGGGGGTTCATCCTTTGAGCATTCACTGAGGAGATGGTTCCCTAGTAATCATGAGAGATGGAGGTATCTTGATGGAATAGGGATGCCACTTTGTTGGGGGTTGAGGGGTCTTGAGTTATTTATTCACATTATTTTCTCCTCTTTGTCTTTCTGGGAAGTTCAAACATGTTCCCCCTTTTTGTGCTCGCCTTTTTGTACTCGCCTTTGAGTCACCACTCAAGTGGGCAGGTTGTCATGAGCGAGATTTTATTCGAGCTATGTAGAGTGCTGGCCTCTGAATGAGGGAGAAATGGGGTAATATGGAGGAATTGTGTAGTTTTTAATGTGGGGCAAGTTTATGTTAATGAGTCTTATAGGGGTTCTGATCTCTATCAGACCACCATGGGTCTGGAGGCATGAACCGGTTCCTCCCCATTTAGAGGAGGATCTGGGTATTTGACTGTAATTATTTAGTGACTAATTGTATTAGGATTAATGTTGCCATTGCTGTGATTATTCTATGTGCTAATTGTTGTGTGAGCTATTTGTTCCCTGCTTTCTTTGTTGTTGGTGGTTTTGAACCATTGTTGTGGGCTGTACACCAAGAAGGCTGAGTGAAGAATTTCATCCAGAAAATGTATCAGTTTATCATGCTTTGGCACTGACCACACATAATTAAGTAGTTCCTTGGTAGAGCCCTTCCATTGTTCTCAATGGGCAAATTATTAACATACGTTGTCATATTTTTTTAACTCCTGTTAGTTGTTCATAGCACGGGTAATTGAACGCTTTACTGTCATCAGCTGTTTTTTTTCGTCGGTGACAGTTGAATCCAGGCCAAGATCTTTTCTCTATAGTAAATAAACCAAGTTTGGCTAGACATTCTTCACACTTCAAATACATTCTCTTAATTCATTTTGTTGCTTTTCGCTGTACTTTCTCCAGTTCTAGAATATTTTTTCTGAACTGGTGCCTAAACCTGCACTGCATATTTAAGGTGAGGTCTTTCTAATAATGTGTACAGTGGCAAAATTATGTTATCCACTCTTCCTTCAATATACTTTCTGCTACTGCTGTTTGACAGTGATCACTGTTTCCAAGTTTACAGTTTAAAAGGGCACTAAGATCTTTCTCTAACAATCAGTCTCCTAAATGATCCCACTAAGTTCATAAGTAGCATTACGATTCTCTCATGCCAAATACATATCTATAGACTTTCTTACATTAAATTTCATATTTCTTTTGTTTGCCCAATCAGCAGTTTTATGTAAATCCCTCTGTAGAAAGCAAACATCCTGCTCTGTAATATTTAGTGTCATCTGCAACTACTGAAATGTTGCTTTCTAATCCTACGTCCAGATAATTTGTAAACATGTTAAATATCAGTTGTCCAAGTACTGAATCCTGAGGTACTCTACTCTCAAACTTAACTGTATCAGAGATTCCATTTACAACAACACTCTGTTCCATATCCTGCAAGCAATTTTCTATCCAGTTGCAAAGGTTATCATCTAAGTCCAACTTCCTTATTTTATACACTAGCCTCTTGCATGGCACTGTACCAGATGTCTTTGCAAAATCCAGATACACTACATCCACTGGTTTGAGATTATCTAGGTTGCTACTTACTTCTTTATAGAAGCTCAAAATATTTTTTGGCAAGCTCTATTCCTCATAAAAGCATGCTGATTCCTTCTAGTAATTTTGGTCTTCTCAGTGTAATTCAGAATATAATCCCTTATTATCCCTTCAAGCAGTTTTCCCACTAATGAGGCCAAAACTCACAGGTCTATAATTCCCAAGTTCTGTTTTAATTCCCTTCCTAAATAAAAGCACTACATTGGTGTAACACCAGTCTTTTGACACTGAGCCTGTGAAGAGTGAGTCTTTAAAGATTAAAAAGATTGGTCTAACACTGCACTGAGTTCTAAAAGAAACTTTGATGTATGCCATCTGGCCCAGGTTATTTTCTAGTCTTAATTTTGTCCAGTCTTCATTTGACCTCTTCTTTTGTTAATCCTATATCTGATAATGGTATGGCTGTAACTGGTCATTTTTGAGACACTTCTGCCATTACTTATTCCTTGGCATATACCAATGAAAAGAATGTGTTCAGAACATTAGCCTTTTCCTTATGCTCTTTAATCAATTCGCCCATATAATTTTTGAAAGGTTCAATGTACCCTCTCTCGCAATTATTTTCGTCATTTATTTATTTCAGAAACTTTCTTGGATTAGTTTTGCCACCCATTGTAATTCTTTTTTAATTTTTGTTAACTTAATTGCCTTTTTTCAATCTTTGTTGCACCCCCTGTATTTTAGGGAAGTATTCTCTGCTCTTTCAGACTTAAAAATTTTTACATTACTTTTTCCTTGCTTTTTGCTTCCCATCTAGAGGCAAACTTCCAGAGAAAATGATTTTTTTCTGCCTAACTTCAATGGGAAGCCTGAATTTCTCCCCACCACGTGCTAAGTTTTCCTTCTTTTCCCCCAGGCGTAGTATAAAAGGGCTGTCATGTTCCCACAGCATGCAATTCTGTGTTTGTTAATGGAGGGGAGAGCAGCACATTTTTCAGCTTGGGAAGATTTGCTAATTAAAAGGTGTTGAAGCCTAATTTATGACATCTTGTAGGCTGAGTATTTGTTATCTGCATTAGGCGAGTCTGCAGGCACCCTGGGGGCAGAAAAGTAAAAATGAGGTTGACCCCAAATACCCTAACATCTTGTGTGACTGACTGGGAAGGGAGGAACAGAGGAGATTTACCTGAAGTACCCCAAAATTCTGCATGATTGACTAGGAGGACAAATTCCTTCCTAATCTGGCTGCGCTAGGGGAAAGAAGCAGTTCAACAGGGAATGTGTTTTTTTTTGTTGACAGGGATAGCGGAGACAGTTAATTAAAAAAAATAAAAATAAATACATTTTTATAAAATTGATAGGTGACAGAGACAGGGACCCAAATGTGAGCTGTTACTGAGGCAGACTGATATTATACAAGATAGAGTATTTTGTAGAGGGCTAGGGCAAGACAATACAATCAGTTCTATTGTGAATGTTATAGTAAAAATACACACACAGTAGTCGAGTAATGTCCAGCACAAGTATTAAGGGGAAAGGATTAGGAGCAGAGCAGGGACATGTGAGTAAAGTGGTAGTCCAAAACCTGACTGCAGCCGTTGCTGCTGCAGCATATGCAATAAATGATGATGATCCCTATCCTCCCAAGAAGGATGCAGTTTGTCCCACCAAAAGTTACAAAACTTGTTTCTGTGGACTCCCGCATACACTCCAAAAACTCTTAATGTGATTGGTGCTTCCAAACTCAACTAATTGGTCAAAATGTCTACTGGAAAGAGTGGAGCACTCAAATGGAACATTTAAAACTTCACCTTTAATAAAACATTGATAAAATCTGACGTTTAAGTCCACCATTGCGACAACTCTGTTGTTCCTAATGAAAGTCCCAATGGTGGACTGAAACATCAGATTTTATCAATGTTTTATTAAAGGTGAAGTTTTAAATGTTACATTTGAGTGCTCAACTCTTTCCGGTAGACATTTCTACCAAAAGTTACACAACCATCACCTCCAGTACTATTAATAAACCATCTACAAACACTGAAAACCATGAGTTGCTGTCTTGTGTTGATGGCATAAGTGTAGCAGCTCAACCAATACACAAAAACACATGCCCTTAAGGTAGTAGCAAATATCTTGAACATCCTTCAAAGGGGAAAAGTAGACAGACATTGTTTTAGACTCCAAAAAGTCAAGAGGAATATAAAAGTCGTGGGGAAGAAGCGGCGGGTGATGCCAAGGATGACCTAATGACTGATCATGATGATGATAATGCAAATCTAGAATATATCCCTCTGTCATCCTTTTCTTCTCCAGATACAGATCAAGTTGGGAGAGTGAGAGAGATGATCACATGGCCATAACTTTAGCTGAAAGGCAAAGGCTCAATCTTCTACCACTGAAAAGCAGCGCTGTGCCTTTGTATAAACTGTTTGAAAAACAAATGGAGAGTCTGACCCTGGACAAACATTGATGTTAAAAACGACAGTCATCCTGTCAGTCATCATCAGAATTGTCATCGATTCCAAGTCCAAGCCCCACTCAGCCACGCACACACTAGTGTTGAACAACACAGGTTATTAACATTCTTGGCCTAAGCTATGAGGAGTGTTTCACGCTGCTGTTGGAAATGCAGCACCTCTGAAACCTGGTAGTAGTAGAGTTGCAGCAACATCTACCTTCAGTAGTAGCAGCAGCCCCTCAGGAACCCACAGTCAATGAAGTCCACAGTATGCAGATATTTTAGTCAAAATCCACAAGCTAAGAATGTTGCTATCTGCTGTCTGTGCAAAAAGCATGATCAATGAGATCCCACTTGAAGAACAACCACAGGTCTGATTGGGAGACTCACCATCAACAAGTTAGAGGTGCTACAACTAGCCGAAACAGTAGTACGCCTCAAAGTTCCTGGGGCTCTGGGGTACAAAATAGAAGTGTTGGGGATGTGTTTAACAGTATGCCAAGATTAACAAAAGTTACACAGTTCTTCCACTATGTACTGCCATCCCAGACTTATTAACTTCTTAGCCAAAAGTCAACACCTGCACAAAAATAATGCAAAATTACACCTGTGGAATAGTAAACTTGCCAAAATGTTGGTGGTTGTCATACTGTCCTTTTATTTTGATGAAAATTGAGACTTTAAAGAACTGATGTTATATGTTGCACCCTATTAGAATATCCCAAGCCACAGCGTATGTTGCTATAGGACTCACAACTTTTACTTTCTGCTATTTATTTCTCTACTTCAGCCCTTAGAAGAACTAACATTGTGATGGGAAATATGCAGTCATAGAAAGCATAGGAGAAAAATGGCACAGTTCTCAAGGGGAATTTATTGGAAGTGGCTAAATGATGAAAATTTTATATATGTTCTATGGACAGGAATTTCCACAAAAAAAATGGGAAATTGTTGTTTGTTCGCAACAAATTCCTGCAGGAAATTTTTCTCATTTTTCGCTTATGTCTATTTACCATGCATTGGTTGTGATCTACTTCTTTTGTATTTGTTCCCCAAGATTATATAAGTATACTTTTTCATATATTTCTGCAACATATATTTAAATTCTGTCCATTTCTCATCAGTATTTTTTTTCTTTTAATAATTCATCCCAGTCTATGTGTTGCATTGATGCTGTTAACATTTTGAGGTTAGCCTTTTTAAAATTAAGAGTTTTTGTTGTTCATATACAATTTTATATTTTCAAAATGATCTCCAATGAAACCAGGTCTGGATCACTGTTTCCCAAATGTTCACCTACTTTAATATTGGACATCATATCTATGTTATTCCATTGTTTTTTTATTATTGGAACTGCCACCCTTTGTGTTATGTAGCTATCCCTAAGCATACATACTGATCCCCTGACAGGACTAATTTCTCTCCAGTTTGGATAGTTCAAGGGATAGTACTGTCTCTATTAAATTGCAGCTCTAATTCTTCTTTAAGCTTTTTATAACACCTAGAGCTATGTTTACTTACAGTTCTGTAGTTCAAAAGATATTCAAGCTGAAAGAAAGAATCCCCCTTCCTCTTTTTTCCCTGCTTCACGTCGCTTGTAGGTGTGATCTGGATGGAGCACGATGAGGGACAATCTTTAGTAAGCAAAACAGGGAATACTCCTCAATACTTACAGCCCAATCATGTGTATCATCCAACCATGTTTTGGCTATACCAATTATGTTTAAAAGCAAATTAACTGCCAGTAATTTCAGCTCATCCATTTTGCCTACCATGCTCACCAACATATAATTAATTGTATCCTCATTATGTATTTTACCCACTACTTGCCTTTTTTCTACATCTTAATTTAATAGGAGTTCCTCCCTGTTAGCTTCATTTATCCCCACTCCTTCTCCACCTCCATGATCCTTTACTTGTTCCCAGTTCCTATCTACACTATCTACTCCATTTTTAGTAGCTATACCCTCACCCCTTTCCTAGTTTGACAGCTTCTTCTAAGCATTCTATCCCAGAGCACAGCAATTCCTTTTCCATTTAGGTGCAATCCATCACTACATTACAGATTGTACCCAACGGCAAAGTCAGCCTGTGTTCTGAAAACCTAAAACCCTCCTTCATACACCAATACTTAAGCCAAGGATTAAGGTCCCTGAACTCTCTCTGCCTACCTACACTGGTGAATATCACTGCTAGTATTTCAGAAAAGTCCTTGCCTTGAGCTTGCACCCTACATCCCTGAAATAATTTTGAGACCGCCATCATCTAATTTTGTCATTAGTACCAATAAGTACAAACAGCTGGATCCTTTACAGCCCCTCCTAATAATCTGACTGCACTGTCCACAATATTCCAAATCTGGCATGTTCCTGGAGACAGATAACCCTATATGCCCTCCCAACAATAAAGCCCCCTATTACCACCATCTGCCTTATTCTCTGCCTAATCTGCATTCCATCTGAACTGGAAGAAAAACTGTTCTCCTGGCTGCTAGAGGAATCATCCCTCTCTAGTAGTGCCAATTCTGAGCTAACCCCATCAATATCTTTACCCATTCTTGCAAATGTGCTGCTTTCTTAGCTCGGAACTGGCCTTCCTCTTTCTCTGCCTACTTCCTCCTTTCCTACTGTTATACAGCTGCCTACCTGCCGATCCTCATCTACAACTCCACCCTCTTCACCACTAACTCTATATATCACCTGCTCAGGGAGCTTCAAACTCCTTTCCAGGTTTACAGTTTTGCCCTTTGGAATAACTGCTCCAAGTGTTCAAACATGTGACAAGATCCAACTTGCTACCACTCGTGTGTATTTTACAATTCAACTGTTATTATTTCACATTCTTCTTACCTGCACCACGGAGAACAATAGAGTTCAATCACCTGCTAGGAAATAGTGCAGGTTCCAAAACAGCCAGGTACTTGCCTATAAAGGACAGCTTTACACAGGTGGATCCCTCACACCCACACACAAGAAGAAAGAAAGAAAATGAATACGAATATATATTTTAACCCTTTACATATCCAAGCACCCAAGAATATGTATTAACCATTTATATACCTAAGTATAGCTCTCAAGTAGTTTTGTATACTTTTTATCTGATTCTTTCAAGTACATTTGTCTGTTAGACACTTCTATGTAAGTCAATAGAACAGTCTCCAAAAAACCCAGCCACTTGCTGATACAGCAGAACTATACATAGGTGGATCCCACTTTTTCAGTCAAGCCCTCACACCCACACCCACAGAAGGGAAGAAAAACATTAATAAATCTATATTTTTCAACCCTTTATATACCCAAGCAACCAATAATCTGTTTTAACCCTTCATATACCTAAGTCCAACTCTCAAGTACTTTTTGTATACTTTTTACCTGTTTCTTTCAAATGCCAGTTTTGTGTTAGCCATTTCTCTGTGTGATTATTCATGAATCCCTTTTTAATTTATAATACTTCTTTATTTCAGTACTTATTGTTTTTATGTAATATTGTTTATTAAACTTGTTATTTATTTAGTCCCTTGAAAGTACACAACACCTTCTCCACTGAGAATGTAACAGTTCATTGTACATTAACACTTAGAGCTCCAGAAAGACAAAAACCTCTCTGTCAAGTATTATCTGATTTAACTTTGTACAGTCACTCTTTTCCTGTGTGGACACTTTAGAAGAAACAATTAGCATCTCTGTGACAAACTCCAATAATAACAGACAAACACGCATATTTGGAGATCAGACCTGCATTATATTCACAAAACTACTGAATACATTGCTATTATGTTCATAATTTGTGGAATTATAAGTCAGTCTTTAAAAAAGTCCATACCCCTGACTTTAAATTGTGAAATCTTTATTGAATAAAATGAACAAGAACTGGTGCAAGCAATTTAAGGTCCAGATTTAAGTTCTTAAATTTCGTATCATAGGTACATAAAAATAATTTAACAATTTGAGTACCAAAGAGGTATCCAATTTATTGCAATGCACGCAAAGGTTAAATTCCATTTATAAGGAACTTTTAATTGTGTATAAATGTTTTCTTTTGCTGTTGTTTATGGTACATTGGAAATATAAGGCAAATTAATTTTAATGTACAAACAAAAGCATAAACAGAAAGAGCACACAGCGCTAGCTCACCATTATAAATACATGTAGTGTATAAATAAAAAAGGTTAAATAACTGGTATCTAGATAGCAGCAAGGAATGAGAGGGTTCTCCAATGCCCGCAAAAAAACATTGGCCAAAACCCAAGTGCACATACAAAACAAAGAACAGACCTGTGCTCCTCCATACCTATGTGTAAATGTGTGCCCTGACTTAGGCATATATAATAAAAATGTGTATATATGTGTCCTAACCTAAATATATATACTAAACTATTAAAAATTGAGAATTTAGTCCATCATTTGGCCAAAGAATGTAAGCTTGCCAACCCCGTCAAGGTATCTTTGGCCAAATGATGGACTAAATTCTCAATTTTTAATAGTTTAATATACATATCTAGGTTAGGACACATATATACACATTTTAATTATATATGCCTAAGTCAAGGCACACATTTACACATAGGTATGGAGGAGCGCAGGTCTGTTCTTAATTTTAAGGTAGCAATGTCTTATTTTTTATGGGCAAATTTATGCTGTTTTACAATAGTTCTTTGGGCCCTATGCAGCAAAAAGGCAAAACGCAATTCAGGTGAAAACTAACTGTATTATACAATGAAAATAAAATTTCCCATTGAGTAAATGCTAGTGTGGTCTCCAGAGCATTACCTTCCAATGATTTGGTGGTCTATCTAGCATTCTTGGGGTTAACATTTCCATATAAATCCATGGAAATTTGTATTCATTCCCTGTGGTGCAGTTGAATTGCCACAAAATTGCTTCATTTTTGGCTTTGCTCATGTGCCCGCCAATTCCTATGTTTTTAGTGTGCAGCATGCTTTTTGAATGGGTTACATGTTTGTTTGCACATGGGTAAAAACAATTGTGCAGATTTCCAAATGTCATCATATGACAAAGGACTGAGGTAAAAGGTTTCATCCAAACAGAATTTCAGGCATCCATTAGTCCTACTCTAACAATACACTCTACATAAAGTCTTTCTCTGCTTGAATGGATCCGTGTGGTCAGGCAGAAAAGGCAGCCAAGCAGCAGGGGCATAGTAACCACTCCTCCATCACTGTCAATAAGCAAAATGGAGAGACATATCATCTCCCTTACTGTTTCAATGATTATATAGCTCATTGCCTTCCCTTTGTCTCAGTAATACATTTAATTAACTTCCAATTAATCATAGAGAGTGATATTTAAAGCTCATCCTAGCAGAGAGTATAGAGTCACAGACCAAAGAATATATATGGGTGGCTCCAGTAATCAAGAGGTCACGTAAGATAGATGTTTATCAGAAGAAGGGAGAGGAAAGATACATTTATATGTCTACTCTACACGGAATAACTGTTTTAGGATAATTGCTCCACTTTCAAATCCAACCCATACAAAAGGTCTAGCCATGCAGAAAAGAAGATAAATAGAGAATCAGAGAAAGACTGAAAGAGACAAATAATAGGGTTTTGGTGCAAAGACCTCACGTGGCCTGTACTTCATGTGAAGTCATTATTAAATTCAGCTTGCAGCCTTTAAATGCCCTTTCTGAAGATAGGGGTTAAATTGCTGCATTAGTCATGCAGCAAAACCAGTTTGTGAAGCAGCATGTCATGAATGGAAAATTGTACAGATCTGTAATCATAAAATAAACTGCACTGGTCATTTTTGAAGCTTTAAATAATTTTTATAAACATATGAAGTAAAAAAATAAAATCAGGTCAGTATTAAGCTATATGTATGTATAATCAGCCCTATCATGAACCCCTTAAAGACCAGTGACATGCCAGGACTCTCACTGTTTTTTCCCCCTGAAGGAATGGTGACTGTCGTGGCACATCTGATACTCTGTGTGTAAGTATAAATGGGTTCTGAAATTGACCACTCCAAGACCGGAGCAGTTTCTCTCAGACTCCAGTTTGGCATACCGACAACGATCAAATCGGTCCTTAAGGGAAAGTAACTTCTCCGGATCACTGATCATTAAGAGAGTAATCATGGGGGAGGTGCATTAAAGGATGATAAGTATTCAGGATGGCTATATGGTGGCATGTTCATGACGATGACAGTATACACTAAGATATCTTCGTCATCATATCCAAGTGAATCTGCAAGTTTAATGCTGCCTTCGGTGTTTTGTTAAACATGTTATATATATATATATATATAAAATATATTTTTTTTAACCCCTTCCTGACAATGGACGTACATGTACTTCCCGCAAAAACTGTCACTTAGTGACAGAGGACGTATATGTACATCCTTAAAGTCCGGGTCCCCGCACGGTTGCATGCCGTTCGGGGACTCTGGGATAATTAAAAAAAGATTCTTAGCCGTGTGCGCGTGGCCGGACACTAAGGGGTTATTCTGCTGTTATTCCAAATGGGCTGCATGGGGAGAAGAGTTGGGGAGAGAGATGCAGAGAGGTTTACTGCAGTGGACAAATTTGCAAGTGGCTTATGCAACTTGGACTTAGGATTCTAGCACTTTAATAAGATGCTCCTCATCTCTCACTGGCCTCTTTTTGATCTCCATCTACCCTCTTCTTTGGGCCTTTTGCTCGATATGTGTGGCTTATTTTCTCTTCTTCATTTAATTTTTATGTTTTGATGCTAGCTATCCAAACATATCTTTTGATCTACTGCCTTTTAATATATGTCAATATCAAATATCACAGCTTGTTAACTTTACTAACCCCTTCCATACCCAGCATATGACATTCAATGCTATCATGTGATAGGATTTTGATACTTCAACACAGAATGTCTCTTTCCTCTTCTGCCCATCAACTATTAAAACTTAGGGTTGAACCTAATTCGCTTCTACGCTCAAATGTGGTCAAGTACTTTATGTGGGTCAGATATCGCTTGTATTTGGTAGGAGACAAGTGCGGGAAAACTCTAGCCTGGTTGGTTAAAGCTAAACAGCGCAGAATGATTATTCCTAAGATCCAAACAATGCCTGGCAAGACATCTTTTGCCTACCCGGATATTGCACAAGCCTTTGCCAATTTCTATAAATCGCTCTATAATCTAAAATCAGAGGGGGTCTCTGTGATACTGCCCCGAGTCTTTCTTCTATCTTAGACGAAGGTGATCTACCATCCTTGAGCTCGGAAGCTAGGGACCAACTTGAGGAATTGTGCTCCCCAGAAAAAGTTAATTGGACCATTAAATCCATGGCATTGGGAAAGAGCCCAGGACCTGATGGTCTATCGGTTAGGTATTATTGACATTTCAGCTCTACTCTGATTCCACATATGGTCAATTCTATTCTTTCGGGTTGTCCCTTCCATCCTCAAACCCTGGAGGCACATATCGTGGTTTTACCCAAACCCTGAAAAAATCCCACATTATGTGGCAATTACAGACCCATATCGCTTCTTAACATTGAATTAAACATTTTTGCGAAGTTACTTGCGAACTGCTTGATTTATGCCTGCGCTTGATCCCCATGACCAGAAAGGTTTAATACCTTGGAGACAGGCTTATCACAATACTGCTACTGTCCTTTCTCTGTCTCAATATGTGCAATTACATATTCCCACTATCCTAATCTCAATGTATGCCGAGACGGCCTTTCGACAGAGTACTATGGTCTTATGTTAAAGAGGTTTTGAGAAAAACTGGCCTAGGTCCTAACATGTTAACATTAGTGATGATCGAGCACCCCAATGCTCGGGTGTTCGGGTGCTCTGACCGAGCGCACCCAGAGGCTCGAGTGCTCGGCCGAGCACCCAAGCCCCATTGAAGTCAATGGGAGGACTCGAGCATTACACCAGGCACCCCCTGCTCTGATGAGGGGAAGGTGCCTGGTCCATAGGAAAAGGGCAGAAAATGATGGAAACACCACAGAAATGGTTCAGGGACAGCATAGGGAGGATGTCTGGATGCATCTTGGACTCCAACATCGCAACTGGGAACGATCTTTCGCCCGTAGTACGCCATTTTTACAGACTGACCATAAAACACACAAAAAGGAAGATAAAAACGACTTTAGGAGAAAAATTGTTACCAAACAGTATTTGCTGTATATTTACTTGTATATCATCTGCAAATTCTGCAAAAAATGTCAGCGATTTTTCGAAACTGGGGCCATGATTAAGAGGGAAACGTGCGCAGAGGCAAATTCTGCAAAAAATTTCCTCGATTTTTCGGAACTGGGGCCATGATTAAGAGGGAAACGTGCGCAGAGGCAAATTCTGCAAAAAATGTCCTCGATTTTTCTGAACTGGGGCCATGATTAAGAGGGAAACGTGCGCAGAGGCAAATTCTGCAAAAAATTTCCTCGATTTTTCTGAACTGGGGCCATGATTAAGAGGGAAACGTGCGCTGAGCCGACCATCTAAAACATTATGGGTGAGGGTCTGCTGCGGAGCTGACCATCCTAAACATTATATGCGAAGGCCCGCTAGTGAGCTGACGCTATAAAACATTATATGAGAGGGCCCGCTAGAGAGCTGACCCAATAAAACATTATATGAGAAGGCCCGCTGGTGAGCTGACCTATACAAAAATTGTCAAACAGCGCCCGCTGGTGAGCTGGCCCTATATAAAAATTATATCACAGTGCCCGCTGGTGAGCTGGCCCTATATAAAAATTATATCCCAGGGTATATGGAAGAGAGTCAACCATATACCCATTTTTTGGGTGGAAGGGGTGAATGGGAATACAGAGTATTCCCATCTTTGTAAATAACATATCTAAAGTGACTTTATGTTCCCCCGGGGCTTTCCTCCAGTGGAGTGGAGAAGTTAGGGGAAATCCAGGCCTTGTTCATTTTTATAAGTGTCAACCTATCAGCATTTTCGGTGGAAAGGCGGATACGCTTATCTGTTATGATGCCACCAGCAGCACTAAATACCCGCTCAGACAGAACGCTGGCGGCAGGGCAGGCCAGCACCTCCAAGGCGTAGAGTGCCAGTTCATACCACGTGTCCAGCTTGGACACCCAGTAGTTGTAAGGCACAGAGGGATCATTCAGGACGCTGACACGGTCTGCTACGTACTCCTTCACCATCTTCCAAAACTTTTCCCTCCTTGTGACACTAGGCTGCGCATCAGGGTGAGGGTGCTGGCGGGGTGTCATGAAGGTGTCCCACGCCTTGGAGAGTGTTGCCCTGCCTTTGTCGGAACTGCTGTGTGCTCCCCTTTTCTCCCCTTCTCGGTTGGCCAAGGTAGCACGTACTCTGCCGCCAGCGTTGTCAGATGGAAAATTTTGGAGCAATTTTTCAACAAGAACCTTCTGGTATTGCACCATTTTGCTTGTCCTCTCCACCGGAGGAATGAGAGATGAGAAATTCTCTTTGTAGCGGGGGTCCAGAAGGGTGAACACCCAGTAATCCGTGTTGTCTAAAATGCGTATAACGCGTGGGTCACGGGAAAGGCAGCCTAACATAAAGTCAGCCATGTGTGCCAGAGTACCAACAGGCAAGATTTCGCTGTCCTCACCAGGAGGATGACTCTCAATCTCCTCATCCTCTTCCTCCTCTTCTGCCCACCCACGCTGAAGAGATGGAACTAAAGTTCCATGGCTACCCTCTGTAGCAGAGGCAACCGTGTCTTCCTCCTCCTCCTCCTTCTCCTCCGCCTCCTCCAATTGTCTCTGAGAAGACGAAGTGAGGGTGCTCTGGCTATCACCTTGTGTAAGCTCTTCCTCCCGCATTTCCACCTCTTCCACATGCAAAGCGTCGGTTTTAATTGTGAGCAGCGAGCGTTTCAGTAGACACAGAAGTGGGATGGTTACACTGATAATAGCGTTATCGTCGCTCACCATCTGTGTCGATTCCTCAAAATTGCGTAAAACCTCACAGAGGTCTGACATCCATTCCCACTCCTCACTTCTGATTACAGGAAGTTGAACGGAGAGGCGACGACCGTGTAACAGCTGGTACTCCACTACTGCCCTCTGCTGCTCACAAAGCCGGGCCAACATGTGGAAGGTGGAGTTCCAGCGCGTGCTCACGTCACACAGCAGCCGGTGAGCTGGCAATTGTAAGCGCTGCTGCAGCTTCAACAGGCCGGCTGAAGCTGTTGATGACTTACGGAAATGTGCACACACGTGGCACACCTTGGTCAAGAGATCATGCAAATTGGGGTAGGTTTTTAGAAATCGCTGAACCACTAAATTAAATACATGCGCTAGGCATGGTACGTGTGTGAGCTTGCCGAGCTCCAAAGCCGCCACCAAGTTACGCCCATTATCACACACAACCATGCCTGGTTGCAGGTTGAGTGGCGAGAGCCACTGCTCGGTCTGGTGACTAATCCCCTGCAACAGCTCTGAGGTCGTGTGCTGTTTGTCCCCAAGGCAGATCAGCTTCAGCACGGCCTGTTGACGCTTCCCCACTGCAGTGCTACACTGCTTCCAGCTACCGGCTGATGGGTGAGTGGCGCTGCGCGCAGAGAATTCGGAGGTGGAAACGGAGGAGGAGGAGCCAATAACATAGGTGCTGGCGGAAACCCTGATGGAGGTAGGGCCCGCAATCCTCGGCGTGGGTAGGACCTGTGCCATCCCAGGGTCCGAGTCGCTCCCAGCCTCCACGACATTCACCCAGTGTGCCGTCAGGGAAATGTAGCGTCCCTGGCCACAAGCACTTGTCCATGTGTCAGTCGTTAAGTGGATCTTCCCAGTAACTGCGTTGGTCAGGGCACGGGTGATGTTACGGGACACATGGTGGTGTAAGGCGGGGACGGCACACCGGGAAAAGTAGTGGCGGCTGGGGACTGCGTACCGAGGGACAGCTGCTGCCATCAGGCTGCGGAAGGACTCAGTCTCCACAAGCCTAAATGGCAGCATTTCGATGGCCAGTAATTTGGAAAGGTGTGAGGTTAGTGCTATGGCCTGTGGGTGGGTGGCTGGGTATTTTCGCTTGCGCTCAAATGCCTGGGGTAACGACATTTGGACGCTGCGCTGGGACAGGGAAGTGGATGTGGTCGCTGATGGTGCTTCAGATGGTACAGGTGCAGGGCGGGAGGTATGCGGGCCTGCTCCTTCGACAGGCGATTGGCCGGCACCGAAAACGGGGGAAGAGGAGGCAGTGGTGTGGCCTGCAGACAGAGATTGGCGATCCGGGCGTTCCTCCCACTTATTACGGTGCTTGGATGCCATGTGTCGGATCATGCTGGTGGTGGTGAGGTTTCTAGTGTTCATGCCTCGACTCATTCTGGTGTGGCACAGGTTGCAAACTACAATTTTTTTGTCGTCCGCACTTTCCTTAAAAAAACGCCATACCGCAGAACACCTAGCCCTTGGCAAGGGAGATTTACGCAAGGGGGTGCTCCGTGGAACATTTGCGGGCCGGTTTGGTGCGGTCCACCTTCTTTATGTAGCCACACCACTGCCTCTTCCAGCCTGTTGCGGTGCTGCAGATGGCTCACCCTCAGGACTGCTGTCATCGCTCGGCTCTCCACCTTCCCAGGTGGGGTCAGTCACCTCATCGTCCACCAAGTCCTCCTCCACTTCCTCACTCTGATCATCCTCCTCATTTCTTGATCCCACCACATACTCAGTCATTGACAACTGTATATCATCCTCCTCATCAAGGTCTTGAGACAGTAATAGTGGTTGATTTGATGGCAACTGTGTCTCATCATCATCATCATCCACTTCCTTTGACCTTAAATGCCGTTCACCTCTGTCATCTTCTTGTGATTGGGTACCCTCTAGAGGTTGTGAATCAGGGCACAAGATTTCATGTTCCTCTGCAAGCGTGCTTGGAGAGAGGTTCAAATTAAGGATTGGTGATGAGACGAGCTCCTCACTATATCCCAGTGTGGGATCACTTCTTTGACCAGACCCTCTATGGTGGGAGGAAGGATGATCAGGGTGAGGATTATGTTGACCAGACTCTTGGCTACTGAGAGTGGACTTGGTGGAAGACAGGGTGGTGCTTAACCGACTGGAAGCAGTATCACCTGAAATCCAACCGACCACCTGTTCACAGTGGTCTGACCTCGAGAGTGATGTCCTGCGACGCCCTGTAAACTGAGACATGAAGCTAGGTATGGTGGATGTCTTTCTTTCTTGTGCTCTGGCACCAGGCACAGTTTCTACGCGTCCTGACCCGCGCCCTGAACTATCAGGATCACGTCCACTTCCCCGTCCCTTTTTACCCGCCTTCTTCATATTACACGGAATATGTGCTGCAAATCTGCAACTTTGCACACTAAACAGAATGTGCTGCTTATCTGCGGCTAGGCACAGTGAACAGAATATGTGACTTTTATTTTTAACACTTTGCACACTAAACAGAATGTGCTGCTTATCTGCGTCTAGGCACAGTGAACAGAATATGTGACTTTTATTTTTAACACTTTGCACACTAAACAGAATGTGCTGCTTATCTGCGGCTAGGCACAGTGAACGGAATAAGTGACTTTTATTTTTTACACTTTGCACACTAAACAGAATGTTCTGCTAATCTGCAACTTTGCACACTAAACAGAATGTGCTGCTTATCTGCGGCTAGGCACAGTGAATGGAATATGTGACTTTTATTTTTTACACTTTGCACACTAAACAGAATGTTCTGCTAATCTGCAACTTTGCACACTAAACAGAATGTGCTGCTTATCTGCGGCTAGGCACAGTGAATATAATATGTGACTTTTATTTTTTACACTTTGCACACTAAACAGAATGTTCTGCTAATCTGCAACTTTGCACACTAAACAGAATGTGCTGCTTATCTGCGGCTAGGCACAGTGAATGGAATATGTGACTTTTATTTTTTACACTTTGCACACTAAACAGAATGTTCTGCTAATCTGCAACTTTGCACACTAAACAGAATGTGCTGCTTATCTGCGGCTAGGCACAGTGAACGGAATAAGTGACTTTTATTTTTTACACTTTGCACACTAAACAGAATGTGCTGCTAATCTGCAACTTTGCACACTAAAAAGAATGTGCTGCTAATCTGCAACTTTGCACACTGAACAGAATGTGCTGCTAATCTGCAACTTTGCACACTAAACAGAATGTGCTGCTAATCTGCAACTTTGCACACTAAAAAGAATGTGTTGCTAATCTGCAACTTTGCACACTAAACAGAATGTGCTGCTAATCTGCAACTTTGCACACTAAAAAGAATGTGCTGCTAATCTCCAACTTTGCACACTAAACAGAATGTGCTGCTAATCTGAAACTTTGCACACTAAACAGAATGTGCTGCTAATCTGCGGCTAGGCACAGTGAACGGAATATGTGACGTTTTTTTTGTAAACTCTGCCCCCCAAAACAAAATATATCTGCTGCCCCCACACACAATAGTCCTAAAAAGGACTCTTGGGTCTTTTTGTTGTTCAAACGCACTTTTTTTCTGCCTACACTGACTTTCCCTTCCTATCCTCATCTCTCCCTGGCTAAGACTGAGCCGAACTCGCTGGTCAGGTGCTATACAGCACCCGATCACGGGTTCTGGCCAGCCAATCAGTGTAATGCCAGCAGCCAACATGGCTGCTGGCATTACACTGATGTCAGAGCCTCCCCGCACGCTTATTGGCTGCGCAGCAGCCGCGAAACGTGCGGGGAGGAGACCCGAACATGCGGGCGAGCACATGCGGTACTCGTACGAGTACCGCCATGTGCCGAGCAGAGCGATGCTCGAGCCGAACCGAGCTTCGGCCGAGCATGCTCGCTCATCACTAATTAACATGCATTCTTAACACCCTACATGAGAATTTTTGTGAATGGGACCCTGTCACCTTCCTTCCCCATTAACGATGGTACGCGTCAAGGATGTCCCCTATCCCCGCTCATATTTAACCTTTCTCTAGAACCCCTCCTTTGCCATATCAGAACGGATCCCCATATCAAGAGAATTCAGGTGAACTACACTGCCTTTAAAGTAGCTGCTTTTGCGGACGACGTCCTAATTTTCCTGACAGACCTGGACATATCAATTCCTCCTTTAGTTTCATTGTTGGAAAGATACTCTCTTTATTCGCAGGCTAAGATCAACTATAGTAAGTCTGAAATCTTAAATCTGACCCTACCACTTGAACAAGTCTACTCATTACGAACACTATACGCTTTTACTTGGGCTTCTAAATCTATTACCTATCTGGGGCTAAAGATCTTGTAGAATCTCCGGGATATACCTATTCTAAACTTTTCCCCACTTTTGTCTTCTATCGCAGAAGAACTAGCCTCCCGGTCTTTACCTCAGATTTCCTGGCGAGGCCGCATCAACATTAAAATGATGGTACTCCCTAAAATGTTATATCTTTTTAAGACACTCGAAGTATATATGTATCAAAAAAAAAAAGCCGAGACTTGGATACTATATCCTCTCTCATTCCATTAGAAGTGGTGGCCTTGGTCTCCCAGATCTCATGTCTTATTAGAAGGCCTCAGCCATCTCCAAATTATTTGACTTTAGAAATTCTCCTCCTCCACTCTGGACCGAAACTGTGTTATACTTATTAGGCCACTGTGACCCGATTCAACTGTTTTGGTCTTCCCTTAAACAAATACCATGTGATTGTCAATCTCATATTATATTGGGACATATTTTAAATGTATGGGCAAAGGAGCGCCACCTCCCTTCACTTGCTCCTCACCCTTCCCCCTTGCAATCTATTGTCAATAATCAGGATTTCCCATGGGTCTCACCTGATCTCACTCTGGAAACTTTTAAAATTAAGGGTCTCCACACTCTGGGATCCCTTATTCCAGTTCGAAATTCTTCCTCCCTAGACGAAATTGACTGGGTTCTGGAAAATACACGATCCCACTGATGGTCCCTGCAGAAACTTTCGCATTGGCTATCGGCCTTAGTTCCCAAAGGACAACCCATCAGACCTCTCACTTCCTTTGAGAAGCATATTCATCTACCTAAACCAGCCTTAAGGGCTTTTGCATTCACTTATTCATCACTCGCTTTTTTGGACACAGACACTAAAGCATATTAGTTCCTCCAATGGGAAATCGATCTTGAACAATCATTAACCCTAAACCAATTACATAAGATATTCAGACTGAACCTTAAGTATGCAAAAGATTCCAAAACTTGTGAGATGAACTTCAAATTGTACACGAGATGGTACATGACACCAACTCGCTTGGCGATGTACTCAACGTCCGCATCTCCACTGTGCTGGCGTTGCTCTCAGGAACCTGGTACTATGTACCATATTTGGTGGACGTGCTAAAATCACCCCGTTTTGGAACAAGATTCTTGAGACCCTATCTTGGGTTCTCAGTCTCCAACTTCCCATGGACCCTCTTCTCTTTCTTTTCACCCATGTAGATCATCTTGACTTTCCTTTGCCGACCAAACTAAGGTATGTACTGTTTTCATTACTTAATGCTGCTAAAGCTCTCATTCCCCTACTTTGGAGACAATCATCTGCTCCGACTTTTTCTCTTTGGCTTACTAAAGTAGACTCCATGCTTTCCATGGAAAAATGTCATGCACTAGCCACAGTTTCTCTTCCCCACTTTCTGGACACATGTCGACATTAGTTATCACATAGGAGTTCTATTGCTCCCCTGGCAATTGACTAATGATTGTCAGTGGGGTTAATCTTCTTCTATCTGATATGATTTCAAAGTTACTTGGGGTCTTGCCATTGAAGATTACATTGCACCGTTTACATATGTTGTTCACCGCAGCAATTTATGCCAAGTTCTTTTCTCTTGTTGACCGTCAGAGTTCTGACCCACGATCCTATGTGTTATACTCGACCATTTACTTCTCCCCTTCCCCCCTTTTTTTTTTTCTCTTTCGTCTTTTTCTTCCCTCTCTCTCTCTCTTTCACCACTACATCTCTTCCCTCTATTATCGGTCTTTGCTTAATTAACATCCACTACTATCATCTCATCTCCCCCACTCAAATATGTTTGGTAAATATTTCTATACTCAAGGACTAGGTGATGATACCTCACATGCACTTTGCCTCCCCCTCCACTGATTTATCTTCTCTTCTTAGGATGTTCTATTCAGCTTTTGCTAGTCTTACTAACATGATTAATGTTGTTCATGTTTTACCATGTACCAGTATATTGCCTCTGTACTTTGGACTCATGCTTTATCTCTGTGTTTTTGTTACATGTTTTCTGTATTTTTTCTGAAATTCAAATAAAGCTATTTGAAAAAAAAAACGATAGAAGTCTTATCTTTCAAACCTTTATGGTTTGAGATATATTCACAAGTAAAGTTTCCCCCTGAGTGACCGAAACGGTCAAGTTTACCATCTAGCGGTCAAATTTGGAATCCAGTCCACAGACCAGCTGGCGGCTGTTCAGCAGAGCCGAGATCACAACATATAAAAATAACTACTTAATTTCAATGATTTACAAAGTGTGCTTGCAAACCAGGCACACTTCGTAGACCTTTCCAATAAAGTAGTTATTTTTATATCTCTCAATCTCGGCTCTGCTGAAGAGCTGCATCCCGTTTGCGGACCAGATCCAAGTCTGACAGCTAGAACAATGACGTCACTCAGGGGGAAACTTTGCTTGTGAATATCTCTCAAACCAAAAAGGTTTGAGAGATAAGACTTATATCGTTTTTAATGTTTTTTAAATGGCTACAATATAAAATATTTTTTTTTGGGAGTATTACTATCATTTCAAGGACAGGTGTTTTGTTGCTTGTTTGTTTCACTGTCAGATGCAGCAATTGGATAAACTGCTACACCGTCCTCCATTATGCCATTTCCAACATCAGCACTAGAATGCGACTCATTGTCATCTTTGGTGTTCTTCTCATATGTATTTTTTGTACTGGAGCTGGTGGGGGGTGGAACTTTTGGTGGGACCATAACAAACTGTATCCTTGTCACGGTTTTTGAAGACTCTCAGACTTAAGGTTTGGAAAAATAACTTAACAATACAACAGTAATATAACATATAATAGGTTATACCGGCCTTGCCTAAATACCGGCAAGGCAACCCAAGTGACAGTTTTAATGACAGGCTCTACCAGCCTTGCCTATAACGGGTAAGGCAACCGTGAGATGACATATACCGGTTCTACCGGCCTTACCAATACCGGGCAAGGCAGCCCCACGGAATGCTGAATGTAGGCTCTACCGGCCCTGCCAATACCGGGTAAGGCAACCTTAAAGATGGTGAATAACAAGGTTCTACCGGCCTTACCAATACCGGGCAGGGCAGCCCAAAGGAGTACTGAAGTAGGCTCTACCGGCCCTGCCAATACCGGGTAAGGCAACCGTGAGATGACATATACCGGTTCTACCGGCCTTACCAATACCGGGCAGGGCAGCCTGAGCGAGTAGACCAGCTGTCAGGTGACTAAGACAGCATAGAGCATAAGTATAGAGGTCTTACACAGCAGGAGTCTATTGCCAGGGATACACAGACAACTGCAAGGAAGTGGACAGCGACTGACCACAGTACTGGATGTTCAGGAGCAAACCAACATCCGCATGTTGGAACTAATGGTAATAGTGCCACCAGGTTTAATGGAGCAAACCAGCGACCGCACGCTGGAACCAACAATGTATATCGCAACCAGGTTTAGTGGAGTAAACCAGCGTCCGCACGCTGGGACCAACAATGTATATTGCAACCAGGTTTAGTGGAGTAAAGCAGCGTCCGCACGCTGGGACCAACCATGTATATCGCAACCAGGTTTAGTGGAGTAAACCAGCGTTCGCACGCTGGGACTAACAATGTATATCGCCACCAGGTTTAGTGGAGTAAACCAACGTCCGCAAGCTGGGACCAACAATGTATATTGCAACCAGGTTTAGTGGAGTAAACCAGCGTCCGCACGCTGGGACTAAAAATGTATATCGCAACCAGGTTTAGTGGAGTAAACCAGCGTCTGCACGCTGGGACCAACAATGTATATCGCACCCAGGTTTAGTGGAGTAAACCAGCGTCCGCACGCTGGGACCAACAATGTATATCGCAACCAGGTTTAGTGGAGTAAACCAGCGTCCGCACGCTGGGACCAACAATGCATATCACCACCAGGAACCAACAAAGTATGATCAGCAGCGAGAAGAACAATGTCGCCAGAGCGACGGCTGGAGCAGGAGATT
Organism: Rhinophrynus dorsalis; assembly: GCA_037306005.1. Taxonomy (NCBI): domain Eukaryota; kingdom Metazoa; phylum Chordata; class Amphibia; order Anura; family Rhinophrynidae; genus Rhinophrynus; species Rhinophrynus dorsalis. The sequence continues at coordinate 278,120,220 of CM074718.1, read as the reverse complement.
CATGAACTCAGTAAGATTAACTCGCGAGGTGCTGGAACACAGGAACATTGGAACCCTGGAACACAGGAACACTAGCATACAGGAACACTGGAACACTGGAACGCAGGATCAGCAAGTACAGCAGGAACAGCAGGAACAGGCCCAGACGCCTGACAAGCAGGTCAGGCAGAGTGAAGTCAGAAGCACCACGAAAGGGCAACCTGGAAGTGCTCAGCCTGGGTTTAAAAAGGCTGTGTGAGGAGGGCTAATCACAGACAGCCAATCATGATACTCAGCAAGTGACTGACACTGAACAGCACCAATCACGGGCACCGTGATAATCCTCCACGGGAGGAGAGGGATCATCATCATTTATTGTACACTCTGCAGCAACCATGGCTGCAGTTAGTTTTTGAACTACCACTTTACTCCCATGTTCCTGCACTGCTCCACCCTTCCCACTCCCCCTGTCCCTTGTGTGTTTGCTGGACATTACTCAACTACTGTGTGTGTTTTTACTCTACAGTACACAATGCAACTGATGGAGTGTGATCTCTTTCCCTACCCCTAAACAAAATTCTCAATATCATTTGTTGTCTATTAATTCTGCCTCAGTTACACAGCTCATGTCAGGCTTCAAGTAAGCTGTCTATCACCATATATATATATATATATATATATATATATATATATATATATATATATATATATATAAGAGAGAGAGTTAAGATTGTAGCTGTATTAGTCCAGTGATGTAGATGTAAAATAACAAACAAAATTAATATCTTGTAATACCTTTTTTATTGGACTAACAAATTATGGATTGACAAGCTTTCGGGATAAACTCCCTTTCTCAAATCTAAAGCATTTCTGAGCACAAGGACACAGAATTCACAGTTAAAACAGTTAATACAGTTAATACATTGAATTCAAAGCTAACTTGTTTGCTGGGTTTAAGGGACTGCTGATAAGACAGGGACCAAGAGAAAATCCACACTCTTCTTGCAGAGGTTTGTAAATTCCCTGTGCAAGGCAGTGGGTAAGGGGGGGAGAAAGAGAAATAAAATATAGGAGATGATATGGGAGGGGAGAGAGTTAAAAAAAAAATTGCACATATTAAGAATGCTACAATGTCAACAATCCAGTATGGGCTTGCAGGCCTATATACAACTTGTACCCATATAGGTAGATATATACATACACATACATACACAAGTATGTATATAAATATGCACATACATGCACATACGCATACATACATCCACATACATAAACACAAACATATATATATATATATATATATATATATATATACATACACACACACATACATACATACATATATATACACACATACACATATATGCATATACACATATACACACACATGTGTACATGCACACAAATACATACATATGCACACACATGTACATGCATATACATATATACACACATACCCATACAATATATCTATATACACACACACACAAATATACATGTATATAGCATACTAGCAATGTGGGACGACGTTGCCCGTCATGTTATGACCATTGGGCGCATGTGTTTGAAATGCAGACACACTGATAAACACAGACATATGCAGCATACAGGCAGACACATACCATACATCCCAAGTGTCCCTCTTTAGGAGGGACAGTCCCTCTTTGAGGGCCAAATCCCTCTGTTCCTCTTTCCCACCCTGTTGTCCCTCTTTTTAGGAGGTCAGACTGTGTGGTGTGTATTACTTTGCTCTACAGCAATAAAGCAATAAACTGCAGTATATGTGTGTATACATTAGTCTGTGCAAATAAAATACTTTGGTCTTGAACTAAATCATTTATTCAGTTACATAAATAGCCAGTAATAGGTCATGAAATAACCTAAAAATTCTTACTAATGCCCCGCCCACCAGCCACACCCCCAATAATATTACCTAAAACTAACGTGTCCCTCTTTGGCCCTGTGAAATGTTGGGAGGTATGCACATACACACAGTGAGCGGCAGAAACATGCAAAACACATGTACACACAGACACACTGGAGATGCACATATGGACACACATATGTAACAGAGATGTACACACACAGACACGCAACATATATGAGCAGAAACACATGTGCTCATGTGTTGTGTACCCCTCTGGCACTCAAAGGGTTAAGGTATAGAGAGGCATGTCAGAGTTAAATAGCAGTGGGAAGTGTGTTCATACCTGGGAACACTGACTTGTGAAGTCCCTAGAGGGGACTGATGTGGTGCTGATGTGGAGAGACAAATGGGGCAATCTGGGTTAAAAGTGGGTGGGGCTTAATCGCGAGTAGGGGGCGGGGCTTAACATAAATGTGAAAAAGTGTTAGTAATAGGCTGGGGAAGGAGGAGAAGGGGGAGGGGAATGCAAGTTTACAGTGTGAGGGGTTTGAACACACTCCATGAGGGGTAAAACTTGATACAGAACCCTGTGGCAGTCAGTGGGTTAAGTGTGAATCTGATGGCTGTCTGTCCTGTGTCTTGCATGGCAAATGGTGACAGTGAAGAAGTAATTCAGCAATGAGGGCCTACCTTAACCCTTTGAGTGCCATTTTGTTCCCCTGCTGATGCAGCACCATTCAGTGGCTTTACTACAGGTCCTGCTGAGGCCACTGGGAGTCAAGGTGAGTGACTGTGTGTCAACCATCTTTCTTTCTGGCTTTGTGTGTGTGTATGGGTGTTTGGTGCTGTGTGAGTGAGGCATGTATGTGTTATACCTGGGAATTTTTACTTGTGGAGTCCCTCACGTGGTGCTGATGTGGAGAGAGCAATGGGGCAATCTGGGTTAAAAGGGGGCGGGGCTTAATCACGAGTAGGGGGCGGGGCTTAACATAAATATGGAAAAGTGTTAGTAATAAGCTGGGGAAGGAGGAGAAGTGTGAGAGAAATGCAAGTTTACAGTGTGAGGAGTTTGAACACACTCCCTGAGGGGTAAAACTTGATACACAACCCTGTGGCAGTCAGTGGGTTAAGTGTGAATCTGATGGCTGTCTGTCCTGTGTCTTGCATGGCAAATGATGACAGTGAAGAAATAATTGAGCAATGAGGACCTACCTTAACCCTTTGAGTGCAATTTTGTTCCTCTGGTGCTGCACTACAGGTCCTGCTGAGGCCTCTGGGAGTCAGGTGAGTGACTGTGTGTGTGTGTCAGCCATATGTATTTCTGGCTTTGTGTGTGTATGTGGTGCTGTGTGTGTGAGTGGGGGCATGTCTGCTTGGTGCTGTGTGAGTGGGCATGTGTGTGTGTGTGTGTGGTGCTGTGTGAGTGGGGCATGTGTTTGTGTGGTGCTGTGTGAGTGGGGCATGTGTGTGTTTGTGTGATGCTGTGTGAGTGGGGCATGTGTGTTTGTCTGTGGTGTAGGAGCAAGTGGCGGCCATATTGTTTTTTTCTGACTTTGATAGTGGTGGGTGGGCTGCATAGTGGGGGCGGGCCAACTCCCTGCATGATTGAATCACCCAATGGGAACAGTAACTCCTCCTTAATACCACCCCTGGGTGTGTTTTGGCAGGCACAAAGTCTTCTTTTATATATATAGATACACATATACATATAAACACATACAAATGGACACATACATATACATCAATGCATATAACTAAATACTTACACACAATATGTAGGAATGCATATTAAAACATATATCTATACATAAGTACTTATATATATGTACTAGTACATATACATATACGTATATATACATAAACATTCATGCATACCTACATGTACATACATGCACATAAACCCAAATATTCATATAGAATAGTCCACCCACATATATATATATATATATATATATATATATATATATATATATATATATATATATATATATATATATATGCCTGCATGTATAAGAGTATGGGAAAGCATATGTCAGTAGTATACTTAATATGTTAATAAAAAAATGAAACCTGTCATTAGAGTGCATGTTAACATGTGGATATATATGAAGAGTAAGATAATGATACAGGGTTCATGTGAAACTTTGATAGTGGGATACGAAACCCAAATCAGCATTTAGTCCTCTATTCTTGCTGTTAAAAAATATAATCATTCTGACTTCAAAAGTTTTTCTTTCTTAGGTATTTCTAAAGTTCCCTTTGAGCACTTTGATTTTTAGGTCCTTAATTGAGTGTTCAGGCTGGGTAAAATGGTGTCCTACAGGGGTGCAGTAGGATCCTTCTTTGTGATGTTTGATAGAGTGTCTGTGCATGTTCATTCTGCCATTTAGTTGCTGGGTGGTTTCCCCAATGTAGCACCCTAGGTGGCATTTGGTGCAATGTATCATATATACCACATTGCTAGATGTGCAGGAGTATGATCCTTTAATGCTGTAGGTTTTGTTGTTGTGGGTGGCTTTATTGCCTGGGTATATATGCTGGCATAGTTTGCAGTGAGGTTTCTTGCATTGTCTGGTACCTTTTTCTGTATTCTTCTCATCAGTGTGTAGTTTCCTGCTGATTAGTTTTTGTTGAAGGTTTGGTGGTTGTCTAAAGGCCAAAATGGGGGTTTCATAGAAGATATTTTTCAGAGTATCATCTTCTGCTAGGATTGCTTGTAGATCTTTAATAATTTTCTATATTTCTTCAAGAGCTGGGTTGTAGGTGACTACAAGTGGTACCCGTGTAGAGATTTTTTTCTTCCTGTAAGTGGTGTTTTTAGAGCAATCCTAGATTTGTAGCCTTTCTGTTTCATAGACTGAGATAGTACATTTAGGTGTGAGTTACGGTCATTAGGGTCAGAGCAAATTCGATGGTACCTAGTTGCTTGGCTGTAGATGATGCCCTATTTAGTATGGGAGGGGTGGAAGCTGGAGTTGTGAAGGTAGCTGCATTTGTCTATGGGCTTTTTGTAGCGCGAGGTGTGGATTGTGCCATTGGTACATGCCACCGCTGTGTCCAGAAAGTTTACAGATTTTGTAGAGTATTCCATTTCTTGTTTGATTGAAGGGTGGAATGGGTTAAAAGAATCATGGAATTGTATGAGTTTTTCCTCATATTGCAAGACACTCGTAGTCATAGCATCATTACATAGTGCACACCCCTCATTTGTTCCTGTCTGTGTGATTCAGATCTGCTTTTCCAGTTTGTGTTGTATGTTCACTAACACTATCATCCTAAGTGTCTGAAACTTCTTTAAAGTCTACTCATTCATAACAGATTTAGCTATGGCAAAATTGCCAAAATTGGAAATAATTTGAAAGGACAGTCTGGGATTGGGGGAGAACAGAGAGGGATTGGGGAAAGGCAGAGAGAGAGAGAGACTGAGGGAGGATTGAGAGGGATGGATAAGGAAGTGCAGGAAAAGAGAAGGAAGGACAGACTAGAGAAGGAAGGACTGAGACAATAATGTGAAGGAGAGAGACTGAAGGAGGAACTGGAGACAGAAGAAGAGATTGTGAACAGATGGAGAGACTGGGATATGAAGGTGGGAGTTGGAGAGAAAGGAAACATAATGTGAATGAAATAGAGTGGCAGGAGAGGAATAATTTAGACTGGGGAGAAAAAAATAAGAAAGAAGGAGAGTGGTGGTAGGAAGGAGAATAAGTGTTGGCAGAAAGAAGGCTAGCAATTCTCAGTCCTGTTATCTAGACATCCCAGTCTTGCTCCGCTGTTCCACTGGTAGTTACAGAATGATACACACATTATCTGACTCCCCAGCCTTGTTTCTCTGTCCAATGGTAGCCACATAAACAGGCAATAGTAAGGTCAAGTCTAGAGCTCCAGGGTGCCACAAGAGAGGCACACATATATAACTGGCCTCCCCACAGTTGCTATTTCTGCCTTTATCCACCCTGTCCTTAGGACCTCAACTCATCCAAGTGTGTGTGGAGCAGTCCAGGTGGACCTACTTACAGGACAGAGCCAGCTCAAACTTAGCCCATTTTGGCCCTCATCAGCTCCAAGCAGCAGTGTTCACCTCAGCCAGGTTTGCCAGTATTATTAACACTTTGCGTGCCAGAAGGGTACGCAACACATTGCTTTGCAATGAGTTGCGTACCCCTCTGGCACTCAAGGGGTTAAATAAACCAAAAAACCTGACTGTTCTCTTATCTCTTCAGACACCACACAGTCATTCATTAAATGATTGCACATGTGTTTGGGACAGGAGAATACAGAACTATATAGATATCATTGCATTTTTCATTATTTTGTAGTAGTGTCAGTGACACTGAAAAACTCTGTTGTAAAATAAAACTGGAAAAAAATTCATATAGTTCTGTATCCTTCCTGCTGAGCACATGCCTCCAGATCTGTTATTGACACATGGAACAGCAGTATTGTAGTTACTAAATTAATCCTAAATTGCATAGCTTTATGTATTAACAGCTGCCTGATCATGTAGTTATAATTTATGTCCGTACAGTCATAAGAACTGTGTCTTTAAACCTTGTGCACCTCTGAGTTGACAGTGAGCAAGATTTAAAGATGTAGTTTTTATGTCTACACTGATATAAATTATGATCTAGACTGGCACTATCCAGCAGCTGTTAACACTTTAAGATCTGCAGCTGAGGTTTCAATACACAGCTACAGAACTGCTGCTCATCATGTCATAAATGGAGCTGGATGCTTGCGGCCGCAAATTCTATTAGTTCTGTGAAATGGGGAGCTGGATACAATGACAGGGTCATGCCTATAACTAGGTGTGGGTGAAAAGTAAGAAAAATTTCCTGCATGACTTTTTGCGAAAAATGTACTATTTTTCTTTGCAAAAGTTTTCTCCAGTGCAACATTTTCCTCCATTTTGCCTATTCCAGCAAATTTTTCACCTATTCCAACACAATTTTCTCCTATTCCAACACATTTTCTCCTATGTTTAATATGGTGCAACATTTCCCAGCTCAATGTTACTTCTTCTGAGGGCTGTAGTGGAGAAATAAGTAGCTGGAAGTCAAAGTTGTGAGTCCTACAGCAACATATACCATAATCCAAACATACGCCTGTGAAATAGTAAACTTGCCAAATTATTGGTGGTTGACATGCTGCCCTTTTCTTTGGCTGAAAACTGAGGCTTTAAAGAACTGATGTCATGTGTTACACCCTGATGGAATATTCCAAGCCACAGTTACTTTTCAAGGATGGTTGTGCCAGTATTACACAAGTGGGAGGTAAGTGGGCAAAGAACAAAAGCACTCAACCTTCTAACAATATTATTTTTAGCTGTTTATTTCTCCACATCAACCACCAGAAGAATTAGTATTGTGGCAGGAAATGTTGCAGTCATAGAAATCATTGTTGAAAAATGGCAAAGTTCTCATGGGAAATGTACTGACAATGACAAAAAACTGTACATTTTATGGATTTTCTATGGGTAGGAATTTTTGTGGAAAAGTGGGAAATTGTTGCTATTACATGAAAATTCACATATACCAGCCAATGGTAGGCTGGAAACCATTTTGAACAGAGACTGGCCATATAAAAGCCAGTCTCTATTCAAATTTGTCACACAGATGCTCAGGAAACAGCTACAGTAATATGCTGTGGGTTGTATCCTTTGCATGCCTGTGTATATTAAGTGTTGGTTACATATTCAAGGAAATCAAGTGGGTGGCAACACATGATTGGGTAACATCGAAGCTGAGTGTTAGAAGTTGTGGTAAAGGATAAAAGATGGAAAACATTATTTACTGAGCATAAGTGGCAGTTAGTAGTATATTTAGACATGAGTGTGGATATTTACAGGGGGGCACATTTGTGGGGCCTCTTTAGGTAAGTAAAACAGTTTCATTTTAATGTACAGGGAGCCAGTTTAGTGACTGACAGAGTGGAGCCGCAGAGGAAGGGAAGTGACATCAATTAGCCAAGCAGCAATATTCAAGATTCATGGAAGTGGTCTTAAAAAGAGGAAGATCAACAAGAAGGGTGTTGTAATAGAAGAGCTGAGAATTGATGAGGGAGTGTAACAAATGGGAGACATCAGTGCAAACAGAGAAAAAGAATAGTTATCTGAGTGTAGTATTTTATTGTTAACCAAAATATGAAAATCATTAAAAATATAAGCACTTACTGTTGCCCTGCTTGGGCTTTATGACTGTCAAGGGTCCCATACCTTTCAGCCAATTAATCTGTGTCCCTGGTCAGTCTTGCCGGTGCATCCAGATCCATTGTGGTCCTGTGTGATGCTGAAAAGGTCTTCATGCAGTGGAGAAGAAATGCTAAACAGGCTCTAAAGCCTCATGGGACATCTTAGAGTATTCCACCAGTCTGCAACTGGTGGGATGCAATGGGATGGTAAAGGACAAAGAAAGCCACAGGGAAAGAAACACGGTTCCAGTGAGTATCTGCAAAATATAACTAAGCAATTTCGAAGACACCAGCTCTGCTTCCCCCGGGACAACAGAAGGCTATGCCATCAGGACTAGGGGTGGGTGAAAAGTGAGAAAAATTTCCTGCATGACTTTTCGCAAAAAAACTGATGATTTTTCCCTTTTTCGTGAAAGTTTTCCTCCTTTTCTCCAATGCAAAATGTTCCTCCTTTTCACATTTTCCAGCAAATTTTTTTCACCTATTCCAACACATTTTTCTCCTATTCCAATACATTTTCTCCTATTCTAACACATTTTTTCTTCTATGTTTAATATGGTGCAACTTTCCCCAGCGCATTATTACTTCTTCTGAGGGCTGTAGTGGAGAAATAAGTGGCTGAAAGTCCAAGATATGAGTCCTACAGCAACATATACCTTGAAAAATGTGTTCACAATGCATTTGTCCTTTGCCCACAACACTTCCTTCTTGCTAAAGTGACACTGGCACATATTTATGATGATGTCAAGTGATAAAAAAATAAATAAAGTATAACCCACAATGTGGCAGATGTGTATCCGGACAGTCTTACTGCTCTGAGGCGAGCAGTGTTACATCAGTAAAATGGGCGTAAGGGGGATACTTTATCATTCAATTACACTTGAACTACAACTAAGTATTGAAATAACATTCTCCATGGCCCAAATACTATGAAGATTGATTGGATCTGCTTTTATTGTGAAACAGTACTATCCCTTTAAGATTATGCATGTAGTGGTTTCTCTGGGTGAAATGATGACCAACTGGGGCACTGTTCTTTGTTTAATGGTAATTATCAATATATTGTATATGTGTATTCATTGTTAGATTAAGTTGTACACCTGTTTCACCAATGTAATATCCAGTTTAACATTCAATGCATTGTATCATATATATATATATATATATATATATATATATATATATATATATATATTAAAAGGAGGAGCTGAAAGGACCGTTATGCATCCAGTGAGTCTGAAGAGGTGGAAGTGACCAGTGCCAACAGGAATGGGTCTGGATGCCCTGGTTCCCCGTACCCAATGATGGTCAGTCCCCCTCTACCAACTCTAGGGATGGTATGTGTTAGGGGCAGAGGAAGAAGAGGGTAGTAGTGTGAGCAGGATAGGTCAGCTGCCTGTACCTGCTGTCACTGCTGTGCCTACTGTCAGACATAGGGACTGAAACTGATGTGGTTGGAGTTACTACTATAACAGTGATGGTGAAGCAGCTGTTTACCAGAGTAGATCTTCCTACTGATGTTGAGGTGGTAGGAGAAGTACTGCAGAGCAGCCAGACTAGTGGTCAAGGAAGACCACAACATTTCTCTGACCCTGGGAGTCCCCTTACCCCCCCAAGGCATTGTCCAGATGGAATCTGATCCTGAAGAAGGCTGAATTTGTTGCCTAGCAGCAATAATGCCACCGCCATCATTATTCTCTTGGAACTGGCTCAGTGCTGTCATCAGAGACAGCACTCTGTACAATTTGTGATAAATCAATGAAAAGGGGAAAAGAGGGAATGCACCTTGGCACAATCACCCTGATAAAACACATGAAATACAGACACCATGACATTTATGTGAAATATGTTAAAGGCAAACACCTGCCAAAAAAATTGGGCTGTTGCTGTACTACCAGACACTCCCCAAAGGAAACAAGAAGTGAGACTAAAATCAAAGAGGAGGAAGAATTAAGAAACCCAGCCAAAACCTGAAAGTTCAATGGCGAGTAAATCACCAGGCTCACCATCACCTTCTTGCTCTATGGTCCAGGCACAGGAAGATCATGTAATAACTACATCTTCTTGTGATCCACTCATTTGTCTTTACTTACCGCACCAGTTGATAGCCATCCAAAAGATGTCGGGATCTGGCAGTTCATGTCCACCCATTGCACACTATGTGGTGCATTGGCCACACATGGCAGTGTGGTGGAGGATAATCACAAGCAGGGCATCAAACAGCATCTGAGAAGATTCCATCCCGCAGAATACGCTAAGCTGGTGGCATGGAGGGTTCTTTATTATTATTAAAGGGATAGTAATGTTTCCTAATAAAAGCAGCTCCAATTAATCTTCATAGTATTTAGGCCATGGAGAGTGTTATTTCAATACTGTCAGAGTTGTAGTTCAAGAGTAATTCAATGATAAAGTTTCCCCGTTCCGCCCCTTTTACTGATGTAACACTGCTCACCTCAGAGCAACAAGACTGTTCAGATGGAATCGCAGAGAGAGAAAATCTTCAGTGATCATAAGGAAAGACCTGAAAAACCTGTCAATGGAGGCAGGGCTTTCATTATTCTCACAGTATGAAGATTGTTCCTTGCTGTGATCTGTCTGGTCTGTGGACCAGATTCCACATCTGAGGGGAGGCAGGTTACACTAGGTAAAAGGGGAGGGAGGGTGATACTTTATTATTCAATTACTCTTGAACTACAACTCTGACAGTACTGAAATAACACTCTCCATGGTCCAAATACTATGAAGATTAATTGGAGCTGATGTTGTTGTGAAACATTACTATCCCTTTAACCCCTTAACGACCCTTGACGGTCATAGTATGTCAAGGGTCAATCTGACTGAATGACCCATGACGTACTATGACCGTCATGAAGTTCCGGGCTTCCCCCGCAGATGCACGCCGTTCGTGGAGTCTGGAACCGAAAAAAAAAAAAAATGCTCCTCGGTCCTTAAGTCGTGGCGTGGCACCGATTGCCCGGTCGTTAAGGGTTAAAGTTGTCACTTGTTCTTAGTGGGGAGTGGACAAGGGTCATAGTGACAGCAGCAGCACTTGGTTTCTGGTGAGATGATTTCATATTGGAGACCCTAAGCTTCATGGTGTTTGGATAGAGTTGTGCCAGTTGTTTGATGTGAGCGCAGATTTGTCCATCATTCACAGTCCTTTATTTACCACACACACTGTGCACATTGCAGTTGCTGATGAGAGGCACAATTCTCTTCTAGTAACAACACATCCTTGGTGTTGGAGGAGGGGACGGTGGGGAAGTATTATTGTTCTACTTCGTCATTTCTTCACATATACCTGAAGTGGTAGGGGCTAGTTGTGGTGCTGCTACTGCCTCAGGCGCATCAGTGGAGCTAGTAGTGGCAAGTGGAACCATGATCATCCATCACCCAAGATGCTGCTGTTGTTGATCCTTTAGAGCAGCCTAATCATCCTGCTTCTTAAAGCAGCAGCAAGAACAGCAGTCGCAAATTCCACAATGACACCGGAGCATTTGACACAACATGACCTGCTGGCACTAGGCCAGTAGATCTTTTTTTTTTCAGGGCTTGTTCTTTAAAAAAAACAAAAAACAAAAACAGAGGCCTACAAAAAAAAATCATTGATTCTTCAGAGTTTGTGCCAAACACAAGTGTAAGTCCTACAACAAATCAATATTATCTCAGGGTTGGGACCAAACAAAAGTCTATATCCTACAAATTAATGTTTCCTCAGGGCTTGGGCCTAACACAAGTCTAAGTCTTTCTGCCTCTAATAAATCAAAATCCTACAAATCAATGTTTCCTCAGGGCTTGGACCTATAACAACAAACCCAACAAATCATCCTCTACAAAATACTCTATCCAGTCAAGTATCAGTCTGCCCCAGTCACAGCTTATCTCCCTGTCTCTGTCATGTTCCTCCTCAGACCCCTTTTATACCATGTCTTATGTTTTTTTAATTGTAACAAAAGAAGAGAAAATAGTGTATAGCAGCCTCTGACTAAGTTATATTATTAATTCTTATTGTGCCCTTGTACACTAAGAGACCAGTTCAATGCTTAATAACATTAATAGTATATCCATGGACACATTATCATTCCTACACTTTGGAGGTATAAACTCAATAGTGGTACCTAAGAGCGGATTACTAGACCACCATAGTGATGTTCTTTTATGTTCGAACTTGTAAAGGACAATGAACAAGATTTTAATAAGTATATAATAAAAGTTAAGTTTTTTGGAGGGTGCCTGGATATACTATTAATGTTACTGAGCATTGAACTGGTCTTTTAGTGTAAAAGGGCACAATAAGAATAATATAACTTAGTCAGAGGCTGCTATACACTATTCTCTCTTCTTTTGTTACATATTATTTAGACCTGCGAAGATGAATAACCTCGTGAAGAGGTGTGTCCGAAAAGCTGCGGGCTGGAGTTCGGGCCTGAGTAGGGTAGGAGGAAACTCACAGGGGGCGTGGAGGAGTCCCCGTATTACAGTACAATGCTGTGTTGGGACTAAACACAGCATTGTACTGTGATACCGGGACTCCTTCACGCCCCCTGTGAGTTTCCTCCTCCCCTACTCAGGCCCACATTCCGTCCTGCAGAGTTTCAGACGCACCTCTCCATAAGGTTATACATCTTAAAGGCTGGTAGTGTTATCCTGTACTTACACCCTATATAACTCTTCTTTCCTCCACCATCCCCCTTATCAGGCGTGGAGCATAGCGGAGACAACATTCCATCTTTTTATATTTGGGACATAAAATCTGAACTTCAGGAATTTCAACATCTTGGACCCGATAGAGGAGAGTTGGAGGACGCAGTCAGTTGGCTACAAAGGAAGAGAGACCCGATTGATATGCTTAAAGCCCAAGAAAGGCTCTTGTGAGTGCATTTTATTACATTGTTTTAATAATTGGTATAATTAAATTACTACTTAGATATATTTCTATCTCTTTGTGTCATGTGCACTGTTTCTGTTTACTTCCAAACCAGTTTCGTGACTAGTGGACACGGCCACCATTCCTCACTCTGCAGCACTGATCATGAGACGTTCCTTTTTTCATTTCATGTCATTGAACACATCATTACATCATTCCATTATCCCATTAATTTCATCTTATTTCATCTACATTTCCATTGAGAACTGTGGGTATATAGTGATCCTTTTATTAATTTCATCAATACAACTGTTGACTGTTGACAACTGTTTTAATCAAGTAATTATTTATTGACACACATTCTTCTGATCACCCACCATTATTTTATATCCATTATTGTGTGTTTTAACTTGATTTATATTATTGGATTATATTTTAGGTCTATATTATGTTTCTATTAAGAATTGTGTTGTTTGATTTAGGAGCACTCCACCTTTAGGATATTTTCTTTTTATCTTGAGAAGTGACATTATTTACTAAATTTGGAGGAGGAGGAGATACCACGCAGCAGCTAGAGAGTGTTGGAGGTGAGGGAGGGGATAATAAAGGTGATGATAGTGAAGCAACTGGTGGCAGGACTAGCGGGACCTCCTGCTGAGGGGGAAGGTGAAGTGATGCTGAGCAATCAGACTAGCAGTCAAGGGAGCCCACAATATCTCCCTGACCCTTTGATTCCCCTTCTCCTGGCATTGTGCCTCTGGGACTTGATGCTGAAGAAGACTGAACTGGCTTGAAGTATTACTATCAGCACAGATCAACTGCCTGTACCTGCTGATAGTGCTGCCAGTCTGCCATCTTTACTTCTAGAAGAGATGGCAACTTGGAAAGTGTGACAGTAGGGGACCCTCTGTCACATTTGTTATGATTTCCAACTGGTCCGATTCTCATACAGCATCAATGAGGGACTGGTGGTGGTAGTGGTGGAGATGATGAGGGTGATGATGGAGCAGCTGGGGTGGAAAAGACATTAATGGCCTGTTTATCAGAAAGTGATAAGGAATGGGATACGGATATGAAATGGGGATGAGCATCACCACTACTACCAGCAGTGAGATTGTGGAGTTTGCTGATTCTGTAATTCCTGCTGCTGCTGAGCTGCAAGGTCAGCAGGCTTATTTTTCTTCTGTTCACTCACTATGCATTTTGTTAATTGATGAATATAAACTATTAACATGTTTCAAAGCATTGTTACTTTGCAGCATTTTTCCATACCTGCCTAAAACTTTTGCACGTTTGTACTATATATATATATATATATATATATATATATATATATATATATAATTCTTTATATATATAAAAAATAGTTTTGGGGGCTGGTTTCTAAAAGCCCAAGTCCTAGACATCACTGTTTCCTTAGGGTTTTTGCCTCTGACAAACCTAAGTCCAAAAAAGCATCACTCATTCCTCAGGGCTTGTGCCTCTAACAAACCTGTGTCCAACAAATCACTGATTCCTCAGGGCTTGTGTCTCTAACATTCATGAGTACAAAAATCATCTCTGATCCCCCAGGGCTTGTGCATCTATCAAACTTGAATCCAACCAGTCATAGCTGATTGCACAGGGCTTGTGCCTCTAGCAAATCTAAGTCCAAAAATCACTGAGTCCTCAGGGCTTGTGTCTCTAACAAACCTGAGACAGTCCAATAATAACTGATTCCTCAAGGCTTGTGCTCTTAACAAATCTGAGTCCAACAAATCCCTGATTCCTCAGGGCTTGTGCCTCTTGCATTCCTGAGTGTAAAATATAACCACTGTTTCCTCAGGGATTGTGCGTCTAGCAAGCCTAAGTAAAAAAAAAAAAAAAAAAAAAAAGAATGATTCCTCAGGGCTTGTGTCCATAAAAAAACCTGAGTCCAACAAATCACTGATTCCTTGAGCTTGTCTCTCTTACAAACCTGAGTCCAAGCAAGCATAACTGATTCCTCAGCCAAAGTCCTACAAATCAATGTTTCCTCAGGGCTTGGGCCTTTAACAACAAGTCTAAGTTGTACGTATCAGTGTTACCTTGGGGCTTGTGCTTAACAAGTCTAAGTCCTACAAATCATTCTCTGCAAAATACTCTATCCCGTAATGTATCTGTCTTCCCCAGTCACTGCTTATGTCAGGGGGTCCCTGTCTCTGACACATTTTTACTTTTTTTAATTTTATTTATCTTATTAACTGCCCCCCCCCAATCTCAGTAAACAAATCTCCTCCTAAAAAAATTCCTTGATCAATTGATTCTTTCCCCAACCTCCACCAACACAGGCACCTTCAGATTCGTTTTATACTATGCCTGTGGAAAATAAAATAACATTTGCTATGTATTGTGTGTAAATTCACACTGATTTCAATCAAGTAGCTAGGTGAAAAAAGCAGAAAAACTGCACTTTTTGCAGGAATTTTCTCACTAGGCGGGAAGTGCCAGTTTTCACCTATTTCAGTGTTGAGGCAAAAACTTTCACCCATCCCTAGCAAGGACACAAAACAATTGGCTGTAAGGTCAGGGACTATTGAGATGCCTAAAGCACAAGGAGGGCAAATGTGAGTGTATATATTTTTATGTTCTTTATGTATAGGTTAACAATAAAAAAACTACCGTCAGATTTGCTATTCTTTTTCTCTGTTTGCGCTGATGTCTCTCAGTTGTTACAGATTTTCCCTCTCAAAGGGAACAAGGTCACGTACTCTGATACAGCTGCAGAGAGATAAGTCATTTGAGTTTCCTCATTTTAATAGATCCATAATGTACATCCCTTCATTCCATCCATATAAATATTCTATAATACTATTTCTCTGGGCAATTTTGGTAAATTTTCTGTATTCCATCATAAAATGTGCATATTATTTATATATATATTTTTTTATTTATTTTAGTTTCATTCCAGGTTTCTTACCTATGTCTTTTCTTTCTTGCCACTTTATTTAATGTGGTTTGTATACAGGAGCGGTCTCATATAGATTTGTTTGTTTGACTTTTCTGATTAGTGAGTGGACTAAGTTTTTGTTGGTGTACTGCTAAGTTAGAAAAGGTCATATGCTAGAAGTTGAATGTGTGTACTGTTTTCAGAAAAACATCCACTAACCTCTGTTTTACATGAGCTGCCTCATATAGGAACACAGCTGAAACTAAATAACCAACCTATCAATCTCTGCTCACCTATTACTTAATCAAGCAGCTTGTAAAACTTTGCAAAGTAAAGTGTCGCATCCCTTCTGACTGTGGAGATAAAACTTCAAACTTTATTTGAAGTTTATTCTCCCAAACTTTGCAGAAGTATACAAAACATTTGGCAACATTGTCTCGTTTCCTACATTACATAACAGTAAATAGGACCCTGTGGACCATATACACAAATGCAAAAATGGAGTATTTTGGGGGCAAATTAACTGCATTATAGAGGAGAAATAACAATGTTTAGAATTTTCATTGATTTTAGTCTCTTAAATATTTCACTGCTAAAGAGTTTCAAAAACATTATCACCCAATGTGTTGGATACTTCTCTTATATTATAGGGTTAAAAAGCCCATTTAAGTCAATGGGAATTTTTATTTGTACTCTGGGAATTTTTCATAAAAAAGAGACACAATTATTCAGTAAGTTCTGATTTTTTTACAGAAGACTAGGCACTTTCCGCTTGGCAAAAAATTTCCTGTGAAAAGTACAGTGTTTCCTGCTGTGACAGAGTCCCTTGCTAGCACACCTGCTCCTGGCTAATTAGCTCAAACCTATATACTAGACCTGAAACAGTAGGGTGGGGTCAGGCTGCACTGGGATAGTGTAATGACACTATTGCATACACACATTATCTATCTATCTATCTATCTATCTATCTATCTATCTATCTATCTATATATATATATAATCAATAAATGTACTCAGCCCAGGATACTCCAAGCGTCACAGCAGGAACAGCACTCAAAGATAATATGCGAATTTATCAATTTATTGCATCCATCTAACCAAACGCTTTCGGTCCACACAGGACCTTCCTCAGGGTAAAAGATTTGATCACTACAAAAACATGTTATATATATACTTTTTAAACTACACAGGAGGAAGCCTCTTACCCCATATTCCTCGTGGTCACGATTGCGCCAAAACCACTGCAGTCGCAATCGGCGTCCGAGGAAACGTGACGTACGTGCAAACCTCAAGTTGCTAAGCAACAAGTTAAAAAAAAAAAAAACTTACGACTCGATCCAGATTCACAATATAATCCACATGTTTCCATTGCTGGCTGATAGCAAAGGAAACTATAACCAGCCAAGATGCCCAACGGAGAACTAGTGACTCCTAATGCAGGTGTCGCTTAGATGTTAAGTGTATTTTGCGGAGTGTCAGAAAAAGGAATCATTATTGTATCTTTATTCTTCGGACCAATCTAAGGTCCTGTAGTATCAAATGAGTAAACATTGTTCACTGTTTAACTATCACCAAAGTGGCAAATCACTAATCCGCAAATAAAGAGTTAGTTTATGACATGTATTGGCCGCTTGTCAAAGTTATCGATATTTTCCAAATAGGTAGTAACAGGTTCTTTGAGCATCCAAATACAGCTGATCCAACATGGTCCAACACGATCCTCCATATATATTCACATGAACATATGATCCAGATGTAGTATGTAGTTTTTATCATTACATGTGCGAGACCGCTTTATTGAATAGCCTCCCGATACTGCAGGAATCCAAAGTATTGCTGTACACAGATTAAGCACATGTCACAACGGTGGACCGTAATAAATCTTCACCACCATAATATGACAGAAGTTGTAAATTAGGTTTCTTTCATCATGCAGTGTTCATATTTGTCCCTATTAGCCCCTGGAATCAAACTTTGATGGTCATTACAACACCAGTGATGTCGAAGATTTCCCAAATGCAAACAGTGAATGAACACATAAGACTTAATTCATTTCAGGGCGCCCCTCATGTGTAGACCATAGGGTTTAGCCCTTATTATTCTAATATTATAGAATAGTCAACATTCATTCATATTATGGGAAAGATACTTCGCTGATTGTAGAACATTCTCATGTTCACATCTATAGAATACATATCAGTGAACTCAGGGGTCCTTCCAAATAGGGACGCTTGGCTCATAAAGTTCCTTAAGGATCAGGATCCATGACTCAATTCATAATAAAGTACAGCCATATAGTGGAACAATAATCCAGAAATGTTGCTGGTTACATTTAATACCCAGCGAAATATCGGGTGTTGAACCTACAGCGAAAAGTAAATGGATGCCATAAAGGGATAATATGACAGTCCACAAAGGCACTATAGCATCATGTTCTCCGATTGGGTAAAACAAAAAACTCAATTATAGGAAGCAAGATAATTGGAATTCATGATTAAGACCTTGTGGGGCCAGACTTCCATATTCATATATGAGCCTGGCCTCCCATTGTAACAGGAGTTTATGTCTATCACCACCCCTAGGTGGTTTGTTCACTAGTTTAATTGGCATAAAGCGGAAATCTTTAAGAGTATGTCCAGCCAGTTCAAAGTGTCTAGCCACAGGTTGGTTAGATTTCTCTCTAATGTCTAATGTACCGTCCAAAGTTTTCTTGATTACTGATCTGTGATTATTGATTCGTTCTTTAAGCATTGTTATCGTCTTGCCAATATAATATAATCCACACGGGCACACAATCATGTAGATCACAAATTTACTCTCACAGTTCATATAGTCCTCAAAGTATATCAGTTTTCCAGTTTTAGGATGTTTATAATGTTTTCCTGTTATAATATATTGACAGTTGGTGCATCCTTTACATTTAAAGACTCCAGTGGGACGTTTGAGCCAGTGGGTGCAACTCTCATACTTTGAAACGGGATCATTTCTCATAAGCCAGTCTGCTAGGTTTTTACCCCTACGGTAACAAAAAAGGGGTGGATTTTTAAATAAATGACCAATCTTATTGTCTCCTTGTAAAATATGCCAATTATTATGAAAAACTTTTTTCAGGGCTGGTGAAGCAGTGGTATATTGTGTCTGGATACAAAATCTGTCAGATTTTAAAGCCTTAGTAGGGGGTGATAACAGTAAATCATCCCTATTGAGTTGAGAAACCCTATTTACTGCTTCTTGTACTTCATTATAAGGGTATCCTCGTTCAAGAAATTTTTCTTTCATTTTTTCAAGGGATAAATTTCGTAACTCAGCATCTGATGTAGTCCTTATCACCCTAAGCATCTGAGAGAAAGGTAACCCTCTCTTCAAAGGTGCTGGGTGATGACTATCCGCATGAAGTAAAGTGTTTCGATCACTAGGTTTTTGATATATACATGTCTGCAGTTTAGTCCCGCATTTGTAAATGGTCATATCCAAAAAATTAATCTGCCGGTAGTTACATTCCATTGTAAATTTGATAGTAGAGGGTGTAATATTTAGGTAGTCTACAAACTCATGTATCAAATCCATATCTCCATCCCAAAGCAAGAAAATATCATCGATATAGCGTTTGAAAAATTGTATATGCTCTGCATATTTGAACTCCGAAAAAATATGCATCTGTTCAAACATTTCCATAAAGAGAGATGCATATGCTGGGGCCATGTTAGATCCCATAGCGGTACCTTGTAATTGCAAATAAAAATTATTTTCAAATTTGAAATAATTTTTTTTGAGAATGACATCAATCAATAGCATAAGGAATTCCACTGGTGGTCCCGCATATGCATTATCTCGCTGTAGCGTTGCTCGTATAGCATCTTTTCCTAGATCATGTGGGATGCTGGTGTATAAACTTGACACATCCATAGTCACCAAAATTGTGTTTTCAGTTATTGTACTAGGTAATTGTTTTATAAAATCAGTAGAGTCTTTGATATAGCTAGGCAAATTACACATATATTTCTGTAAGAAGAAATCTACATATTGCGATAGAGGTTGGCAAAGTGAGTTTCGAGCAGAAATAATGGGTCTTCCTGGAGGGTGTTCTAAAGATTTATGGATCTTTGGAATAGTGTACAGTACTGGCGTAACTGGGTGTTCCTGCATAAGGAATTTTCTTGTTTCATCAGAGATCCATCTATTAGAGAAGCCCAAGTTAATGATCCCATCTATCTCTTTTTTATAATTGATAGTGGGATCCCGTTGTAGTTGTTTATAACAGGTAATATCCGAGAGTTGGTCAAAGACCTCCTTTCTGTAATCCTCATAGTTTAAAACCACTATTGCTCCACCTTTATCAGCTCTTTTTATGATAATCGAATTATCATCTGCTAAAGTTTTTAAAGCATCATATTCAGGCCTCGAGAAATTATTAAAACTAACTTGTCTATTTAAGATGATGTCTCTAGTCTCATTCTTGACTAAATTCATATAAGTAGTGATATGTGGGTTAGTAGAAATTGGATCAAAGGTACTCTTTTTTCTCAAAGAAGTAATGGCATTGTCATCAATAGTATTGATGCTATCAGAAAAAAAATCTTTCAGTTTAAGCTGTCTATGTAATTTAAATAAGTCAATCTCCCATTGAAATAGTGATTGTTTGTTAGTAGGTACAAAACTTAAACCTTTACTAAGGACTGCCATTTCTATATTGGACAATGTTCGTGAAGAAAGATTTACTACTGTTATTTTGCCCTTGCTCTTAGGGTCCTTTGTTCTATTTGAATGTTTCCTACCTCCACGTCTGATTTTTCTTTTTCTTTCCCCTTTGGGCCTTTGTTTTTCTTGACTCTGTGTCTGCCTAAAAAATCACCCTCAGTATTTGTATCGACACTATCCGACTGGGAACAAGAATCAGATTCTGTGGAAAAATCAGTGTTTCCTCTGTCAAAACGTGATTTAAGCCTTCTATTATAACCAGGGCGTCTGTCACTAAGGCCCAAAAGCCAAGGATAGACCCTGAGTTCTTTATAATCTAATTGAACTTGTTTTAACTTATCCTTTTTGACAGAGGCTACACTGTCCTTGTATGAAGATATAGTCTTATCAAGTTTAGTGATCAAGTCCTTACACTTTTCTATATTAAATGTATCTTTATGTTTCGTCTCAATGCTTGATATTTCAATTTTGGTTTTCTCAATCTCTTTAGCAGATTCCTCAATTACTAACAGCATCAATTCAAAAGAACATTGATTCAAAATATTACACCACTTGTTACAGAACTCCGGACTCCCTCTTCCAATGGTGGGTTGGTTCCTAATTCTAAAGCCCCTAGGGATAATTTTTTCTTTATAATAGTGGGATAATGTTACACCATGCAGGTAAAAATCCACTTCCTTTTTCTTTAATCTAAACAAGTCATTGTAAATATCATTAGGTTTGTCAGGGCCAAGAGCCAGGTCCAAACCATCCCTAAATAGAGTGTGTCCGGAGTCAGTAACAAGGAGGTGTGCTATGTTAGAAATTTCTTTAATCTGACTGTCCCCCTCTTGGACCTCTTCCATAATATGAGGATCAAATCACTGATGGACAAGGAAAAATCAATTCAATTACTCAAGCTAATATCTCAAAAAAATGCAACTTAATATCAATACGTGGTGCAGAAAACTGGCATAGAGAAATGTAAACTCAAAAAACATAGACAGCCGCACTCACTAATGCCCATAACCAAAATAATATAATTTGGTGCACGTCCCATAAATATAAGATAATCAATAAATGTACTCAGCCCAGGATACTCCAAGCGTCACAGCAGGAACAGCACTCAAAGATAATATGCGAATTTATCAATTTATTGCATCCATCTAACCAAACGCTTTCGGTCCACACAGGACCTTCCTCAGGGTAAAAGATTTGATCACTACAAAAACATGTTATATATATACTTTTTAAACTACACAGGAGGAAGCCTCTTACCCCATATTCCTCGTGGTCACGATTGCGCCAAAACCACTGCAGTCGCAATCGGCGTCCGAGGAAACGTGACGTACGTGCAAACCTCAAGTTGCTAAGCAACAAGTTAAAAAAAAAAAAAAACTTACGACTCGATCCAGATTCACAATATAATCCACATGTTTCCATTGCTGGCTGATAGCAAAGGAAACTATAACCAGCCAAGATGCCCAACGGAGAACTAGTGACTCCTAATGCAGGTGTCGCTTAGATGTTAAGTGTATTTTGCGGAGTGTCAGAAAAAGGAATCATTATTGTATCTTTATTCTTCGGACCAATCTAAGGTCCTGTAGTATCAAATGAGTAAACATTGTTCACTGTTTAACTATCACCAAAGTGGCAAATCACTAATCCGCAAATAAAGAGTTAGTTTATGACATGTATTGGCCGCTTGTCAAAGTTATCGATATTTTCCAAATAGGTAGTAACAGGTTCTTTGAGCATCCAAATACAGCTGATCCAACATGGTCCAACACGATCCTCCATATATATTCACATGAACATATGATCCAGATGTAGTATGTAGTTTTTATCATTACATGTGCGAGACCGCTTTATTGAATAGCCTCCCGATACTGCAGGAATCCAAAGTATTGCTGTACACAGATTAAGCACATGTCACAACGGTGGACCGTAATAAATCTTCACCACCATAATATGACAGAAGTTGTAAATTAGGTTTCTTTCATCATGCAGTGTTCATATTTGTCCCTATTAGCCCCTGGAATCAAACTTTGATGGTCATTACAACACCAGTGATGTCGAAGATTTCCCAAATGCAAACAGTGAATGAACACATAAGACTTAATTCATTTCAGGGCGCCCCTCATGTGTAGACCATAGGGTTTAGCCCTTATTATTCTAATATTATAGAATAGTCAACATTCATTCATATTATGGGAAAGATACTTCGCTGATTGTAGAACATTCTCATGTTCACATCTATAGAATACATATCAGTGAACTCAGGGGTCCTTCCAAATAGGGACGCTTGGCTCATAAAGTTCCTTAAGGATCAGGATCCATGACTCAATTCATAATAAAGTACAGCCATATAGTGGAACAATAATCCAGAAATGTTGCTGGTTACATTTAATACCCAGCGAAATATCGGGTGTTGAACCTACAGCGAAAAGTAAATGGATGCCATAAAGGGATAATATGACAGTCCACAAAGGCACTATAGCATCATGTTCTCCGATTGGGTAAAACAAAAAACTCAATTATAGGAAGCAAGATAATTGGAATTCATGATTAAGACCTTGTGGGGCCAGACTTCCATATTCATATATGAGCCTGGCCTCCCATTGTAACAGGAGTTTATGTCTATCACCACCCCTAGGTGGTTTGTTCACTAGTTTAATTGGCATAAAGCGGAAATCTTTAAGAGTATGTCCAGCCAGTTCAAAGTGTCTAGCCACAGGTTGGTTAGATTTCTCTCTAATGTCTAATGTACCGTCCAAAGTTTTCTTGATTACTGATCTGTGATTATTGATTCGTTCTTTAAGCATTGTTATCGTCTTGCCAATATAATATAATCCACACGGGCACACAATCATGTAGATCACAAATTTACTCTCACAGTTCATATAGTCCTCAAAGTATATCAGTTTTCCAGTTTTAGGATGTTTATAATGTTTTCCTGTTATAATATATTGACAGTTGGTGCATCCTTTACATTTAAAGACTCCAGTGGGACGTTTGAGCCAGTGGGTGCAACTCTCATACTTTGAAACGGGATCATTTCTCATAAGCCAGTCTGCTAGGTTTTTACCCCTACGGTAACAAAAAAGGGGTGGATTTTTAAATAAATGACCAATCTTATTGTCTCCTTGTAAAATATGCCAATTATTATGAAAAACTTTTTTCAGGGCTGGTGAAGCAGTGGTATATTGTGTCTGGATACAAAATCTGTCAGATTTTAAAGCCTTAGTAGGGGGTGATAACAGTAAATCATCCCTATTGAGTTGAGAAACCCTGGATCCTGATCCTTAAGGAACTTTATGAGCCAAGCGTCCCTATTTGGAAGGACCCCTGAGTTCACTGATATGTATTCTATAGATGTGAACATGAGAATGTTCTACAATCAGCGAAGTATCTTTCCCATAATATGAATGAATGTTGACTATTCTATAATATTAGAATAATAAGGGCTAAACCCTATGGTCTACACATGAGGGGCGCCCTGAAATGAATTAAGTCTTATGTGTTCATTCACTGTTTGCATTTGGGAAATCTTCGACATCACTGGTGTTGTAATGACCATCAAAGTTTGATTCCAGGGGCTAATAGGGACAAATATGAACACTGCATGATGAAAGAAACCTAATTTACAACTTCTGTCATATTATGGTGGTGAAGATTTATTACGGTCCACCGTTGTGACATGTGCTTAATCTGTGTACAGCAATACTTTGGATTCCTGCAGTATCGGGAGGCTATTCAATAAAGCGGTCTCGCACATGTAATGATAAAAACTACATACTACATCTGGATCATATGTTCATGTGAATATATATGGAGGATCGTGTTGGACCATGTTGGATCAGCTGTATTTGGATGCTCAAAGAACCTGTTACTACCTATTTGGAAAATATCGATAACTTTGACAAGCGGCCAATACATGTCATAAACTAACTCTTTATTTGCGGATTAGTGATTTGCCACTTTGGTGATAGTTAAACAGTGAACAATGTTTACTCATTTGATACTACAGGACCTTAGATTGGTCCGAAGAATAAAGATACAATAATGATTCCTTTTTCTGACACTCCGCAAAATACACTTAACATCTAAGCGACACCTGCATTAGGAGTCACTAGTTCTCCGTTGGGCATCTTGGCTGGTTATAGTTTCCTTTGCTATCAGCCAGCAATGGAAACATGTGGATTATATTGTGAATCTGGATCGAGTCGTAAGTTTTTTTTTTTTTAACTTGTTGCTTAGCAACTTGAGGTTTGCACGTACGTCACGTTTCCTCGGACGCCGATTGCGACTGCAGTGGTTTTGGCGCAATCGTGACCACGAGGAATATGGGGTAAGAGGCTTCCTCCTGTGTAGTTTAAAAAGTATATATATAACATGTTTTTGTAGTGATCAAATCTTTTACCCTGAGGAAGGTCCTGTGTGGACCGAAAGCGTTTGGTTAGATGGATGCAATAAATTGATAAATTCGCATATTATCTTTGAGTGCTGTTCCTGCTGTGACGCTTGGAGTATCCTGGGCTGAGTACATTTATTGATTATCTTATATTTATGGGACGTGCACCAAATTATATTATTTTGGTTATGGGCATTAGTGAGTGCGGCTGTCTATGTTTTTTGAGTTTACATTTCTCTATGCCAGTTTTCTGCACCACGTATTGATATTAAGTTGCATTTTTTTGAGATATTAGCTTGAGTAATTGAATTGATTTTTCCTTGTCCATCAGTGATTTGATCCTCATATTATGGAAGAGGTCCAAGAGGGGGACAGTCAGATTAAAGAAATTTCTAACATAGCACACCTCCTTGTTACTGACTCCGGACACACTCTATTTAGGGATGGTTTGGACCTGGCTCTTGGCCCTGACAAACCTAATGATATTTACAATGACTTGTTTAGATTAAAGAAAAAGGAAGTGGATTTTTACCTGCATGGTGTAACATTATCCCACTATTATAAAGAAAAAATTATCCCTAGGGGCTTTAGAATTAGGAACCAACCCACCATTGGAAGAGGGAGTCCGGAGTTCTGTAACAAGTGGTGTAATATTTTGAATCAATGTTCTTTTGAATTGATGCTGTTAGTAATTGAGGAATCTGCTAAAGAGATTGAGAAAACCAAAATTGAAATATCAAGCATTGAGACGAAACATAAAGATACATTTAATATAGAAAAGTGTAAGGACTTGATCACTAAACTTGATAAGACTATATCTTCATACAAGGACAA